>JAJTUV010003369.1:0-108218 GCA_021653895.1 Mastomys natalensis | reverse complement strand
ATAAAAACACATATCATCTCATTAGACTGAAAAAGCATTAACAAAATACAAACCCATTAAATTTTAAAAAATTTTGGGAAAGGGGTCAAGAATTTAAAGCCCATAGCTAAATATAAAAAATAAAACAACAAACCCAATAACCAACATCAAACTAAATAGAGAAACTCAAAGCAATCCTTAAAAAATCGGGGACAAAAAGGGCTGCCCACCCCCTCCCCCTACCTTTTCAAATGTACTGGAACCCTACCAAGAAATTTGGGCACAGAAGGAGATCAAAGGATAACAAATTGGAAAGGAAGAAGTCAAAGTTTCACTATTTGCAGATGATATGATAGTATACTTAAGTGACCCCAAAAATTCTACCAAAGAGTTCCTACAACTGATAACTTCAGAGAAGTGGCTGGTTTAAGAATTAACTCTAACAAATCAGTAGTAGCCTTCCTCTACTCAAAGGATAAATGGACTGAGAAAGAAATTAGGAAACAACAACCTTGACAATAGCCCACAAATAATATAAAATGTCTTTGTGTGACTCTAGCCAACCAAATGAAAGATCTGTATGACAAGAACTTCAAGACCCTGAAGAAAGAAATCAAGAAGACTTCAAAGATGAAAAGATCTACTATGCTCATGGATTGGCAGGATTAATACAATAAAAATGGCCATCTTACCAAAAGCAACTTACAGATTCAATGCAACCTCCATTAAAATTCCAAATCAATTCTTCATAGAGTTAGAAAGAAAAATTTCTCAAATTCATTTGGAATAACAAAAAACCCAGGATAGCTTAAACTATTCTCAGCAATAAAAAACTTCTAGGATTTCCCTATCCCTGACCTCAAGCTGTACTATAAATAGTGATTAAAAACTGCATGGTATTGGCACAGAGACAGCAGGAAGATCAATGAATAGAATTGAAGACCCAGAAATGAACCCAAACATCTATGGTCACTTGATCTTTGATGAGGAAGCTAAAAACCATCTAATGGAAAAAAGACAGCATTTCCAACAAATGGTGCTAATTCAACTGGAGGTCAGCTTGTAGAGAAATGAAATCCATCCATTTTTGTCTCCTTTGTACAAAACTCAAGTCCAAGTGGATCAAGGACCTCCACATAAAACCAATACATTGAATCTAACAGAAGAGAAAGTGTGGAAGAGCCTCGAACATATGAACACAGGGATAATTTCCTGAACAGAACACCAACAGTTTATGCTCTAAGACCAACAATCAAAAAGTGGGTACTCAGAAAATTTAAAAGCTTCTGTAAGGAAAAGGACACTGTCAATAGGACAAAACAACAACTCACAGATAGGAAAAGATCTTTACCAACCCTACATCTGATAGAGGGCTAATATCCAAAATATACAAAGAATACAAGAAATTAGACTCCAGAGAACCAAATAGCCCTATTAAAAAATGGTGTACAGAGCTAAACAGAATTCTCAACTGAGGAATCTTGAATGGTTGAAAACCACCTAAAGAAATGTTCAACATCCTTAGTCATCATGAAATGCAAATCAAAATGACCCTGAATTCCACCTCACACCAAGAACAATATCGGGTATTGGAACCATCCGGAACTCTCAGGGACTAGACCACCAACCAAGCAGTGTACAGGGAGGGATCCAGGGCTCCAGATATATAATGTACAGAGGATGGAGTTGTCTCACATCAATTGAGGGGAGTTCCTTGATCCTATGGAGGTTAGATGCCCCAGTGTAGGGTATACTTAGTAGGCTCCTGTCTGAAAGCATACTAATAGCATCAGTAAATAGTGTCAAGCCTTAGTGCCTCCCCTTGAGATGGGCTGGTCACTGGACCTCCTTTCCCTCAGTCTCTTCTCCATTTTTGTCCCTACATCAGGGAAATGGAAATCAAAATGATCCTGAGATTCCACCTTAAACCAATCAGAATGGCTACGATCAAAAACTTAGCTGACAACATGTGCTGGTGAGGATGTGGAGAAAGAGGAACACTCCTCCATTGCTGGTGGGATTGCAAACTGGTACAACCACTCTGGAAATCAATTTGGAGTTTCCTCAGAAAATTGGAAATAGATCTACCTGAAGACCCAGCTATTCCTCTTGGGCATATACCCAAAAGATGGCCCACCATGCCACAGGGCACATGCTCCACTATGTTCATAGCAGTATTATCTGTGAGAGCCAGAAGCTGGAAATAATCCAGATGTCCCACAATAGAAGATAAAGAAAATGTGGTTCATTTACACAATGGAATACTATTAACCTATGAGTTTTTCTTTTTATTGGATATTTATTTATTTACATTTTAGATGCCATCAATTTCCCCATTTCCCCCCTAGAAACTCCCTATCCCCATCCCCCTCCTTTTTGCTTTTATACCATTTTAATTACAGGCAAGTATTAAGGTCAGTTCTAGGTTTGAGGAACTAGCAGTACAATAGATGCAAATAGTCAAGGAACAAGCAAGACAAAAAAATACAAATAGTCAAAGAACAAGCAAGGCAATAAACAATTCCATGAACACTCCCATGATCACTGTTTCTAAAGGTTTATCAGGATGACCAAAATATCTGATCCAACTTCTCTGTCCTAGCCCAAAATCATTTTCATGTCTGAAGCCTATTTCCTTGTTCTAGTCTAATATTTAGATTCCTGCCAGAAATTAGTTCTTTGTTCTAGCCTAATGTCAGATTTCTGCCTGAAGCCCAATTACTTGTCCTCGGCCAATGTCATATTCCTGCCAAGCAGCCCATTTCCAAGTCCTTGTCCACTGTTGTGGATGCCAGGAAGTGCATGCTGACAGAAGGAGCCTGATATACCTGTCCTCCTGAGAGCTCAGCCAAAGCCTGACATATACAGAGGTAGATGCTCACAGCTAACCATTGAACTGATCAGTGGTCCCCAATGGAAGGAGTTAGAGAAAAGACTGAAGAGTTCAAGGGCTTCCTGCCCATGGGAAGAGCAACAATACCAACCAATCAGAGCTCCCAGGGTCTAAACAGCTACCCTGGAACACACATGTAGGGACCCATGCCTCCACTGTATATGTAGTGGAGGAGGGCCTTGTTGGGCATCAGTGGAAAGGAGGTCCCCTGGAAGGCTGGATGACCCAGTAGGGGTGGGAATTCAAGGGTGGGGGGTGGGAGTGCATGGATGGGTGGGGCACACCCTCATAGAAATAGAGGAGGGAGGATGGGATAAGGGGTTTCTAGGGGGAATGGGGAAAGGGATAACATCTGAAATGTAGATTAAGTATCCAATAATAATAATAATAATAAACAAAGAAAACAAAAGACATCATGAGTTTTGCAGCAAATGGATGAAACTAGAAAATATCATCCTGAGTGAGGTAACTCAGACCCAGAAGGATATGTATAGTAGTATTCACTAATAAGTGAATATTAGCCAAAATAGTACAGAATACCCAGGATACAATCCATGGAACTCGAGAAGGCTAACAAGCTGCAGAGCCCAAGTGAGGATGCTTCAATCCCACTTGGGAGGGAGAAGAAAGCAATCAAGGAGGCAAAGGAGAAAGGGATCTGGGTGAGAGGGGAGGGGAGGGAAAATGAGATCATGATCAGGTATTGGGGTGGGAGGGACAGGACTGGAGCCCTGAGGGCCAGCAGAATGAATAGAAATATGCAACCTCAGAGAGGTAGGAGTGGGTGGTGCCCTCTAGAATGTACCAGAGACCTGGGAGGTGAGGAATCTCAGGACTCAAAGGGAGGGACCTTAGATGAAATGCCCATCAGTGGAGAGAGGGAACTTGTAGAATCCACCTCCAGTAGAAAGACAGGGCATCAAGTGGAGGGATGGGTTGCCATCCCCCAGTCAAAAACTCTGACCAGAATTGTTCCTGTCTGAAAGAACTGCAGTGACAAAAATGGAGAAGAAACTAGAGAAAGGAGGTCCAGTGACCAGCCCAACTTGGGATTCATCTCAAGGGGAGGCTCCAAGGTCTGACATTATTAATGATGCTATGGTGTGCTTACAGACAGGAATCTAGCTAGCATGGCTGTCCTCTGAGAGACCCAACAAGCAGCTGACTGAGACAGATGCAAATACACCCAACCAATGGACTGAAGTCTGGGACTCCTGTGGTTGAATTAGGGAAAGGCTGGAAGAAGTTGAGGAGGAGGTAACCCCATAGGAAGACCAGCAGTCTAAACTAACCCAGACCCCCAAGGTCTCTCAGACACTGAGCCACCAACCATATACTAGCTAGTCCAAGGCCTCTTACATATATATACAGCAGAAGACTGCCTGGTCTGGCCTCAGTGAGAAAAGACACACCTAACTCTGGAGATACTTGAGGCCTCAGGGAATGGAGAGTTTCTGGTGGGCTGTGGGGTAGGGGGGGTGGGGACACTATGTATAGAGACAGGCCTCAGCCTCGACACATGTCAGTTGGAGGGCTCTGGGCCAACAGGAACACTTGGCTGTGCCTCTCTCATGGAAGTGATCACCTATGGATGCTTGTTCCATAAACAAGCCAACCTTAGCCTCCACCACTGTCTGTTGAGTCCTTTTTATACTCCCTCTAAACATCATGTGTCCTCCATGGGCCTTGTCTCAGCACGTGTCTTCTCTCAACATGTTTGTCTGTCTCAGCTGACATCACTCTGCCAATCAGCCCAACAAGAAATTATAACACACCACCTGAAGTTTTTTGGTATGTTTCTCTCTATGAAGTCCCGACAATGAAGTTCAACTACACAGTGTAATGTGGACCAACACATGTGTGTCGTTAATGAAGAAATCCTTCATCACGTGTCCTTTCATATGTTTGTTTTAGCAGAACATCTTTTGTGTGTTCTTCAGCAAAATGTTCCTTACGAATCAGTCTAGAGCCTTTCACCTGTGTCCACTTTAGGAAAATACTCCTTCACGTGTTTGCCCCAACAAAACACAATCCAAAAACAACTGACTTTCCAAAGAACCCTTAATTTCCACTTCATGAGGAAAAACACTTCACACTCATTAAATTAAAAATACACCAAGATGATGTCTCAGTTCTGAATATCTATGCCCCAAATGCAAGGGCACCCACATTCATAAAAGAAACATTACGAAAGCTTAATTCACACATTGAAACCCACACATTAAATAGTAGAAGACTCCAGCACTCCACTCTCACCAATAGACAGGTCATCCCGACAGAACATAAACAGAGAAATAATAAAATGAACAGATGTTATGATGCAAATGGACCTAACAGATATCTACAGAATCTACCCAAGCACAAAAGAATATACCTTTTTCTCAGCACTTTATTGAACCTTCTCTAAATTGGCCATATACTTGGGCACGAAGCAAATCAAAGCCCCTATATCTTATCAGACCACCATGGATTAAAGCTGTATTTCAACAACAACAACAACAGAAACAACAGAAAGTCTACAAATAAATGGAAACTGGAAAACTCTTTACTGAATGACCATTGGGTCAAGGAAGAAATAAAGAAATTAAATACTACCTAGAATTCAAGGAAAATGAAGGCACACTATACCCAAACTTATGGGACACAATGAAAGCAATGGTAAGAGAAAAGTTCATATCATAGTGTCTTAATAAAGAAATTAGAGAATTCTCATACTAGCAACTTAATAGCAAATCCGAAAGCTCTAGAATAAAAAGAAGCAATCACATCCAAGAGGAGTAGAAGGCAGGAAAACTCAGAGCTGAAATCAATAAATATAAACAAAGAGAACAATACAAAGAATCAACAAAACCAAAAGCTTATTCTTTGAGAAAATCAACAAGATAGACAAACTCTTGGACAAATTATCTAAAAGGCAGAAAGTCAGTATACAAATTTTAAAACATCAGAAATAAAACGGGGACATACCAAACACAGACAAAATCCAAAGAATCAAATCTTACTTCAAAAACCTGTACTCAACAAAATTGGAAAATATAAAGGAAACAGACAATTTTCTCAATAGATATCACTCATCAAAATTAAATAAAGATCAGATAAAAAATTAAAATAGACCTATAACTCCTAAGGAAATAGAAGCACTCATTAAGTCTCCCAACCAAAAGAGCCCACCATGAACAAATGGTTTTATTGCAAAATTATACCAGACTTTCAAAGAAGAGTTGAGAACAATACTCACTCCTCAAATTATTTCACAAAATAAGTACAGAAGAAACATTGTCTAATTCATTTTATGAGGCCCTGATACCCAAACCACATAGACTCAACAAAGAAAGAAAATTTTCCTCATGAACATTGATGAAAAATAATAAAGTACTTACAACCTAATCCAAGAACACATCAAAAAAAATCATCCACCATAACCAAGTGGGCTTCATCCCAAAGATGTAGGGATGGTTCAACATATAAGAATCTGTCAAATATAATCCATCATATAAGAAACTGAAAGAAAAAAAGCATAGGACTTTTTCATTAGATCCTGAAAAAAAAAAAGCCTAACAAAATCCAACAACCCTTTTTGACAAAAGTATTGAAAAGATTAAGGATACAAGGTATATACCTAAGCATAATAAAGGGAACATGGAGTAAGCCAACATCAAATTAAATGAAGAGAAACTTAAAGCAATTCCACTGACCTAGTTAGGATTTTATTATTGTGAAGGAACACCATGACCATTGGGGCAGGCTTACAGGTTGAGAGGTTAAGTCCATTATCATCATGGCAGGAAGCATGACATCATGCAGGCGAACATGGTGCTGCAGGAGCCAAGAGTTCTCCATCTTCATCTGAAGGCAGCCAGGAGAAGACTGGCTTCCACAGGCAGCCAGTTAGAAGGTCTCTTCTGCACTGGGCAGAGCTCTCAAAGCCCACTCCCCAGTGACACACTTCCTCCAACAAGGCTACACTTCCAAGTAGTGCCACTTCCCATGGGCCAAGCATATTTAAACCATCATAAACACTAAGATCATGGAAAAGACAAGGTTGTCCAGTCTCTCTTCAAGTACATGGAGTACTTGAAGTTTTAGCTATAGCAAAAAACCAACTAAAGGAAATCAAGGGAATAAAAATTGGAAAGAAAGAAGTCAAAGTATGGCTATTTGCAGATGATATGACAGTATACATAAGTGACCCCCAAAATTCTACCAGGGATTCTACCAGCTGATAAACACCTTCAGTGAGGTGGCTGAATACAAAATTAACTCAAAAAATACCAGTAGCTCTCCTATATACAAACAATAAATGGTCTGAGAAAAAATCATGGAAAAAAATTCCTTTCACAGTAGCCACAAATAATATAAAATATTTTGGTGTACCTCTAACCAAGCAAGTGAAAGATCTGTATGGCATGAAGTTCAAGACTTTGAAGAAAGAAAATGAATAAGATATCAGAAGATCGTAGGCTCTCCCATGCTCATGTATTGGTAGGATTAACACAGTAAAAATGTCCATCTTACCAAAACCAATATACAGACTCAATGAAATTCCCATCTGAATGTAGAAACTTAAAGAGTTCTTTAAAAGTTGGTTAGATGGTGTTTTGCTGAGGCAAACGTGAAAAACAATTTAGCTGAAGTGGACACAGGTAAAAGGATGTTCTCGTAAAACAAGAATGTGAAGGATTGAGTGATGAAGGATTCTTTGCTAACAACACAAATGTATTGGTCTGCCTTATGTTTCCGAGTTGAGCTACATTCTTGGAACTCCATAGAGAGTATCACATCAAAAAACTTCTAGTATTGTGCTACAGTCTCTTGGTGTTTTCTCATACTTGGGCTGATTGACAGAGATATGTCAGCTAAGACAGATGCATGTGCTGAGACAAGACATGTGTTGAGGCAAGACACATGCAAGACATGTGATGTTTGGAGGGTATAAATAGGACTGGATTGACAGTGATGGAGGTTGAGCTAGGCTTGCTTACAGAGCTAGCTGTAACTTGTGGGTCTTGTGTCTTTGCCAGTCTTTGCTTCCCTGAAGGAGGCACAGATGAGAACTTCTGGCATTCCTCATGATTCCTCTTGCTGACTTGTGCCGAGGCTGAGGCCTGACTGTCTCTGTTAGGTAGGTCATATCACCACTGTTGCTAACCCAGCTCTATCAAACTGGACTATGGATATATCTGTAAAATGTTTACAAATTGATCAAGTTGCTGCTATTAACCTAAGAACTAAACTGCCAATTTCCAGAAAACACAGATGGGAGTTGCTCCAAAGAACCTTTCTAAACAGGTCCATTTCCCCCATATCCATTCTTTCCCACTACCTCTGGTGGGTGGTGGGCTAAAAGAGAGGTTCAAACATTTAAGAAATATCATTAAACATACATTTTTAAAAAATTAAAGTTATACCCATAAAAATTCCAACACAATTCTTTACAGATCTTGAATGAACAATATTCAACTTCAAATGGAAAATCAAAAGACACAGGATAGCTAAAACAATCCTGAACAATAAAAGAACTTACAGATGTGTCACCATCCTTGACTTCAAACTGTACTATAGAGTAATAGTAATAAAAAATCATGGTATTGGCATAAAAACAGACAGGTGGATCAATGGAATCAAATTAAAGATCCATAAATAAATTCGCATACCTATGGACATCTGATTTTTGATAAAGAAGCCATAAATGTAAAATGGAATTAAAGAAAGCATCTTCAACAAATGGTGCTGGACTAACTAGATGTCTGCATGGAGAAGACTAAGTAAATAGATAAATAAATAAATAAATAAATAAATAAATTGATCCATATTTATCACGCTGCACAAAACTCAAATCCAAATGGATTAAAGACCTCTATATAAAACCAGATATACTGAACCTGATAGAAGAGAAAGTAGGAAATGACCTTGAACAAATTGGCACAAGAGAAAAATTCTTAAACAGAACACTAACCTGTTGGGGTAATCTTTTTATATTCTGAGACGGTGTAGCTCTATATTTTCAATTGTTAACTCTGTATTGGCAGAGAGTGAAGTGCTGGTAGGATCTTGGTACTGTTGGGCTCATATTTTGTAAATATTCCTCTTTCCTCACTAGCCTAGACATAATCTAGAATTATATCTGATTGACTATAATAAAGATTTGACAGCCAATTGCAAGGCAGGAAGTGGACAGCAGAACTTCTGAGACAGAGAAACAGATACACACAGAGAGACAGATACAGAAAGAGATGCTGGGAGAAGAAATGTGATATGGGAAAATTGCCAGTGGACACAGAGGTGAATGAACAGACCAAAGCAGAGCAGAGAGGTAGATGTAGCCACATGGTGGATATAGTGCCAGGATTAGTTGGGTTAAACTGGCCAGGAGACTGATGGGGACTGGTTCTAATGCTTTGATTTAATTGGGAATCTGCATGCCCAAGTGCTGAAGGTCTTTCTTCCCAGTTGGTTTTTGATTGATCAATAAAGATGCCAGTGACTAATAGCTGGGCAAAAGGAGACACAGTGGGACCCTTTGATTTGTGCAGGCTAGGACACAGGAGAAACGAACAGACAGAGAATCACCATGATGTGGTGAGAGATGGATCAGATTTAGAGCTGCAGGAGTGAGAGCCAACAAGCCACATAAGAGTTCGAGTAAGTGCTACCCCTGATTGCACCTGGGGTAGCAGGTGGAGGATTAGAACTGCCCAACCTTGAGCTAGTCACAGCATATTAAAATTAACTGATGTGTGTGCGCACACACCTTTCATTCTTGGATCCAAAGAGTTCCTGGGCAGGTGACTGGAAGCCTGCGACCTGCTGGGAGCCAAAGCAGGGTAGCAAAACTACTGCTACCAGAGACTGTCCTAGCTAAAGGCCTAACCTTTAAAATGCTAAAAAGCTTCTGTGTTGTTATTTATACCTCTGGTGGGTCTGAGAAAGTACTGCTGCACTTGGTGTACCAATATGGGGCAGAAAGCCAGGCATAGAAAACATCGTAGTGGTGGGAAAGCAATGATATCCTAGTGACAGTGCACTTCTCTGTGGTAGCAGGCTTGCTGCTCCATGAGTGGGGCAGCTAAAGTCTTGCTGGTCCCACAAGACAGTGAACAGCAAGGCAGAAATGGCCATTCTCATACTGTCAGTTGCTGAGGGCATCACAACCTCTTTAAGTTTTAGCCCACATGGCAAAGAATGGTTACAGGCAGTGGAAGCTAGGCACAGACTGAGAAGCTTGTAGTCGCCCCTGGCCACCATAATGACTGAAGACTGAGAATCTCCAGAAGATAAGAGTTTATAGAAAACCTAGGTACAAAAATAAATACAAGATTTGGAAATGGTCAAAGGGAAATAAGTAAAAATGTTTGGTAATGTGCTTAGGTGCTGAAGAAAAGAGAGGACAGAGATGGAACACTAGGTTACAAGTGATAGAACAAAAGTTAGAGGATCTGTGGAGTGCAGCATGGGTATTCTGTATTTTATAAATATATATCCACGTATGTCCGTTTGGGTCTGGGTTACCTCACTCAGGATGATATTTTCCAGTTCCATCCATTTATCTGCAAAACTCATGATGTTCTTGTTTTTAATAGCTGAATAGTATTCCGTTATGTAAATGAAACCACATTTTCTGTATCCATTCTTTTGTTGAGGGACATCTGGGTTGTTTCTAGCTTCTGGGTATTATGAATAAGGCTGCAATGAACATAGTGGAGCGCATGTCCTTGTGGTATGGTGGAACATCTTTTTGGTATAAACCTGGGAGTGGTATAGCTGGGTCTTGACGTAGAACTATTGCCAGTTTTCTGAGAAACCCCAAATTGATTTCCAAAGTGGTTGTACAAAGTTTACATTGCCACCAGCATCCATATCCACATCCTTGCCAACATGTGCTATCTCTTGAGTTTTTGATAATAGCCATTCTGGTGGGTTTAAGATAGAACCTCGAAGTTGTTTTGAGTTGCATTTCCCTGATGACTAAGGACGTTGAACATTTAAGTGCTTCTCGGTTATTGGAGATTCCTCTATTGAGAATTCTCTGTTTAGCCCCAGTTTTTAATTGGGTTATTTAGGATGTTATTGTCTAACTTCTTGAGTTTTATGTAAATTTTAGATATTTCCCTGCTGTCAGATGTAGGGTTGGTGAAGATCCTTTCCCAATTGGTAGGCTACTGTTCTGTCCTATTTGACAGTGTCCTTTGCCTTACAGAAGGTTCACAGACCCCAAAAAGCTAACTAAAAAAGAAGGAAGGCACAAGTGGGATGCTTGAGTTTCATTTAGAATGGGGAATAAAATAGCCATAAGAGGCAGATAGAGGGAGGGAATTGGGTAAGAGAGGGGATGAGGAAAAGAATGAGTGGGTTTAGGTTCAGGTATGGGGAAGAACAAGAGAGATGGACAGATGGCCATGAGAATGCATGAAAATCTGCAAATGATGGGGGTGGGGAGGTGGGCCGTCTCTAGCACGAGATAGAGAACTGGGATAAGAGAACACCCAAGAAACAATAGGGGTGATCTTAGCTGTGACTCACAGTAGTGGGGGATATGGAACCTAAAGAGACCACCTCCTGTAGCAGGCAGGAAACCCGTAGAGCAATGGGGGACCAACCCATCCACAAAACTTTTGACCCTAAAATGTATTCTGTCTCCAAGAAATGCAGGCATGGGGGCAGGGGATGCAGCAGAGACAAGCAAAAGGCCAACCAATGATTGTCCCAAATTGAGACCCATCCCATGGACAAGCACCAATCCCTAACACTATTATAATACTCCATTATGCCTGCAGACAGGAGCAAGTTGTCCTCTGAGAGGCTCCACCCAGCAGCTGACTCAGATAGATACAGACACCCACAACCAAACAGAAGATGAAGCTTGGGGACTGTTATGGATGAATAGGAAAGAAGGATTATAAGTCCCAAAGGGGACAAGATCTCCACAGGAAGACCAATAGAATTAACTAACCTGGTCCCTTGGGGCTCTCAGAGTCTTAACCACCAACCAAAGAACATAGATGGGCTGCACCTAGGCCTCCCCACATATATGTAGCAGATGTGCAGCTTGGTCTTCATGTGAGTTCCAAACAATTGGAGTGGGGTATATCCCAAAAGCTGTTGCCTGTAGTGAGATATATTCTACTAGCTGGGCTGCTTTGCCTAGTGGAAGCCTCTAGCCTTGTAGAGACTTGAAGTCCCAGGGTGGGGGTATACCCAGGGGGCCCCTTCCCACTCAGAAGAGAAGGGGATAATGGGGGAAAGATTGTATGTGTATGGGGAAGGTAACCAGGAGGGGGTAGTGAGCAGGATATAAAATGAATAAATAAAATTAAGTAAATAAATAAAAATTAGAGGAAAATTTAAATCAGAATATAGAGTTTTCTCAAGCTAGGTCAGAAAATCCAGTCTGGAGCCTACAGCACACCAGCTTATAATAAGATCAAAGGGTGGCAGTACAAGCCCATTAGAAAACCCACAAAGATTTTTTTCCAGTTAGAGTAAGAAGTAGCTCCAGATGAGAGAAAGGTCATGAATAATTTGGGGGGCAGCCCATAGAGATGCTAGATCTAAAAAATATTAAAGAAGTAATAATGGCTTAAGACATACATTACCCTAATATATTAACTAGGCCACACAAAATTGTATAATTCCAAAAGATTGGAAAGATTTGATGTCAGCTATCTTAAAACTTGGCCCTCAACCACAATGGCTAACATGGTGGAGAGATGAGGCTTTAGTTATAGAGGAATGTAATCAGAATAGAGGCATTAATATGTCAGGACAATTGCAAAGTGAAAGTCAATATGCTGAATAAGAGTACAGATTCAGTTTAATGATGCCATCATATAGTAGCTTAAATTCTTGGGACAGGTTGAACAACAGGGAAATTATCTGAATCATTTACAAAGATAACCATGTTCAGAAGACTCTTTCATGACTTTTTACAAAGATTAACTTCAGTCTAAATAGAGCAATATCAGATCTAGATGCTAGAGAAATTTAATCGAATTTTTACCTTTGAGAATGCTAACTGCTGATGCAAAAAGGCCATTGACCTTTAAGGGCCAGATCAGCATCTATTTACAATGATTAACACTACTGCAGATATTAGATGTAATGCTTACAACTCAGTGTGATTAGACAGGCAATTGCAAAAGTATGAGAACTCAGAATGTTGAGTGAAAGAAGTGGACAGGGTTTATAAAAGCAAACCATCTAGAGATATTCAATGTAATTCTTTACTGTGGGAAAACTGCCTAAGGTGTTTTGCTCAGGCCCTGAAAAAAAACAACATGAAGCATTCATTCCTGTTGGCCCAGAAGAAACTATTCTAGAAAACTAAAATTTAAAAAAAAAGTGTAAAGCCTGATAGGACAAACAGTACTGCTCAAACTTAACTATTTAACAGAGATAGAGCAGCTCCAATAGCTAGAACAAGAGATTCTGAAGATACAAGAAAATGGGTATTTTGGCAAACTGATATACATGATAAGAGACCAAAGTTGAAATTACAATGAGATGGAATTGAGATTGATGGCCTAGTGGATACTGGAACATATGTAACAATAATTTCACAAGATTCCTGGAATCCAGCTTGGCCATCTCAAAAGGTATCTACATAGCTCCTAGGGATTAGGACATTGTCTCAGGTAAAACAAACTCTAAAACATATTAAATGTATAGGAAGAGAAGGCCAGGTAGGAAGGTTAAGACCATATGTGGCAGATATAGCCATGAATCTATGGGGAAGAGATCTATTGCAGCAATAGGAAGCACAGATTAGCATTCCTCCAACTTCAGAGACAAGCCATAAAATAGGAGATATTCCTGATAAAGGTACTGAAAAATGTTACCACAATGTTGAGGCTGTTCATAAGCAGTGCACAAGTTGGCTCTCCAAATTTATAGGGCAGGTTACTGCTGATAGAGTACCAACTGCCCTACTATTAAAATGGTTAACTGATAAGCATTTTGAGTAGAGCAGTGAGCCTTAAATAAAGAACAGTCACAGGCACTAAAACAGCTCGTTCAAGAGCATCTGGATCCTCAACATATAGAAGAGTCCACCAGCCCTTGGAATTCTATATCTGTAATTAAAAAGAAATCTGGAAAATGGAGGATGCAGACAGATCTGAGAGCAATCAAAGTAATCAGCCTATAGGTTCCTTACAACTGGAATCCTTTTAACTTCTTTGTTACCCAAGGCATGATCTATTTAGTGATTGATTTAAAAGATTGCTTTTTTTCAATGTTCCTTGAGAAACAAGATAAAGATTTGCTTTCACCTTGTCCACATTTACCAATGAAAAACCAACTAAGAGGTACCAACAGAAGATCTTGCCATAAGGAATGTTAAACAGTCCCATCTTGTGTCAATATTTTGTACAACAGCTATTATAAATAATTCATAAACAGTTTCTTCAAACTATAATTTATCATATATAGATGATATCTTGTTGGCAGATTCAGATGGAGATACCTGAGAAAAAATGTTTGCTGAAGTAAAGTGAATTTTGCCTTGTTGTAGATTGCAAATTACTCCTAAAAATACACAGAAGAGATTCTTTTAATTACCTAGGATATAAGAACTTTTTTTTATAAGATAGGCTTATAAAAAAGATGAATTATAAACTCTTAATGATTCCAAAAATTACTTGGAGATATTCATTGGCTACAGTCTACAATTGAATTAGTTACTCAAGAACTAAGTAATTTATTTCAAACCTTTCAAAGTGATTCTGGCTTAAATAGTCCAAGAAAATGATCAGCTAAAACTGAAAGAGAATTGGCTCTAGTAGAAAAAAGGACACACATGTGGATCGCTTGGTTGTATCCAAAGCTTGATTGTATTTTAGTTATTTTGTCTTCTACACATTTTCCCACAGGAATTCTTATGCAGAGAGAAGATAATATCTTACAATGGATATTTTTAGCACATAAATAGAGCAAAAAATTAAAAACCTATATAGAAAAGTTTTCTGACTTGATTGTGAAAGGGAAAATAAGACTTTGTCAATTAGCAGGAACAGAGCAAGCAGAGACTGTAGTGCCTTTTCTAATGTTGAAATTGTCTCATTATGAGTAATCAATGAGGACTGGCAAAGAGCTTGCACTAATGTTTGGGGGGAGAAATTAATAACAAATACCCTAAGAGCAAGTAACTTCAGTTTATATAAAGAGCTAATTGGATTCTTCCTCATATAGTGAGAGTAACACCAATTTATAAAGCTCCTACCTTTTGTACAGATGGCAGTAAATCTTGAATGGCAGGATATAAGTCAGAAAATATAAAAAGTAGTTCAGAGCCCATATGCTTCAGTTCAAAATTCAGAACTACAAGCTATTATGGTTCTGTTAGACTTTCCAGAACCCTAAATATGGTTCCTGACTCTCAATATGCAGAAAGAGTTGTTTTGCATATAGAAACTGCTAAACAAACGTATTCCAGAATATTCAGAATTATCTTTGTTATTTACATGTCTACAATAGGTAATTTGAAACAGAGATCATCCGTTATACATATCCTATACCCAATGTCATACAGGTTTGTTAGGAATATTGGCATTAGGAAATAAGGAGGTTGATCAATTGTTAATAGGAAATGTAGTAGAAGCTTCAATTTTTCATAAAAGGCATCATGTAAACAGTAAAGGTTTAAATAAAAGATCTTCTATATCCTGGTAACAAGTCAAGGAAATTATTGAAATTTGTCCCACTTGTTGTTTGTATAATAAAGCTCCACTTCCTGTTAGAAGTAACCCTAAAGGTAACCAAAGAAATGAAATTTGGCAGATTGATGTGTTTTACTTTTCAGAGTTTGAAAAATTAACATATATCATACAATTTATACCTAATCAGGATTCCAATGGACTTCTGCCTTGAGTTCTGAAAAGGCTGATTCTTTACACATTTATTAGAAATGATGGCTATCTTAGGGACCCCCTTACATATTAAAACTAACAATGCTCTGGCATATGTATCCAGTAAAATGTAACAAATCTTTGAATATTATAACATAAAACAAGTCACAGTAATACCTTACAATCCTACAGGTCAAGCAATTGTGGAAAGATCTAATCACACTTTAAAGAAATGCTCATAAAACAAAAGGGAGATATAAGGTCTCCCAGTGATAGATTAAATAATGCTTTATTGACTTTAAATTTTTTAAATGTCAAAGAGGCAAGTAACACTATTGCTGAAAATCTCCGGATTTTAGAAAGTACTAATGAATTAAATCATTCTACATACTTTAAGGATGTGTTAATCTCATAATGGAAGTCCGGAAATCTCTTGCTATTGGGGGAGAGGATATGGTCTTGTTTCAACAGGAAGAGAAAAGCTGTGGATCCTTTCAAAGTTAATTAAGATTCTATTTGTCCAGGGAAACCTCCAGAAATCTTTGCATTGATATGGAAGAATAGAGCCAGGAAAACAACAAAACAGGTGACAGAAATGCCAATTCATTTATGCAGGAACAGCTCAGAGACCTGCTGAGACACAAATGTCTCTACAGAAGCCTATGAATCTTTTTGGCTACCTGGTCCTCACAATTTATTATTACATGCTATCTTTTCATATGGCATGGATAAAGAATTATATTACAGTTTGGTTATGCAGTAAAAATGGACTTATAAAGTTGACAGATGCCTTCTACCTGCTCAAGCATAGAGCAGAGAATCATTAGCTAAGTTGTGCTCATTGCACTTTCCAAAGATGTGTTACTGCCGAAATGTACATACAATATTACCTTTAAAAGTTTGTGTGTTTTCAGAACAAAAGGACCATACACCAATGAAGACCAAGCTAGTAGTCTGGGTGATCCAGCCTCACAGACTGCCTCAATTTCTGTTTCCTCAAAACTTGCATTCAGGACAACTTAAAGTGCCTGGCTTCCGATGGTCCAACCTCACAGACTGCTTCAGCCAGGACTTGGTCAATTTCCCAATTTCTAAAAATGGAAATAGAATCAATAAAGAAATCACAAAGGGAGACAACCCTGGAGATAGAACACCTAGGAAAGAGATCAGGAGTCATAGATGCAAGTATCACCAACAGAATACAAGAGATAGAAGAGAGAATCTCAAGTGCAGAAGATACCATAGAAAACATTGATACAAGAGTCAAAGAAAATGCAAAATGCAAAAAGTTCCTAACCCAAAACACCCAGGAAATCCAGGACACAAAGAGAAAACCAAACCTAAGGATAATAGGCATAGGATAGAGCAAAGATTCCCAACTCAAAGGACTAGTAAATCTCTTCAACAAAATTATAGAAGAAAACTTCCCTAACCTAAATAAAGACATGCCATAAACATACAAGCCCAGAGAACTCCAGATAGACTGGACCAGAAAAAAATATCTCCTGTCACATAATAATCAAAATATCAAATGCAAAAAACAAAGAAAGAATATTAAAAGTAGTAAGGGAAAAAGGTCAAGTAACATAAAGGCTGACCTATCAGAATTACACCAGACTTCTCACCAGAGACTCTAAAACCCAGAAGTTCCTGGGCAGATGTCATACAGACCCTAAGGAGAACACAAATGTCAGTCCAGACTACTATACCCAGCAAAACTCTCAATTAAAATAGATGGAGAAACCAAGATATACCATGACAAAACCAAATTTACACAATATCTTTCTACAAATCCAGCCCTACAAATGATAATAGATGGAAAACTCCAACACAAGGAAGGAAACTACACCATAGAAAAAGCAAGAAAGTAATCTTCTTTCAACAAACCTAAAAGAAGATAGCCACACAAACATAGTTGCAATTCTAACAACAAAAATAACAGGAAGTAACAATCACTGTTCCTTAATATCTCTTAACATCAACAGACTCATTTCCCTACAAAAAGACATAGACTAACAGACTGGATACATAAACAGGACCCAGCATTTTGCTGCATACAGGAAACACACCTAAGTGTCAAAGACAGACACTACCCCAGTGTAAAAGGATGGAAAACAATTTTCCAAGCAAATGGACCCAAGAAACAAGCTGGAGTAGCCATTCTAATTTTGAATAAAATCGACTTTCAACCAAAACTTATCAAAAAAGATAAGGAAGGAAACTCTATACTTGTCAAAAAAAATAATCTACCAAGATGAACTCTCAATTCTGCACATCTGTGCTCCAAATGCAAGGGCACCGACATTCATAAAATAAACTTTACTAAAGCTCAAAGCACACATTGCACCTCACACAATAATAGTGGGGGATTTCAACACCCCACTCTCAGCACTGGACAGATCATGGAAACAGAAACTAAACAGAGACACAGTAAAACTAACAAAAGTTTTGGACCAAATGGATTTAACATATATCTATAGAACATTTCATCCTAAAACAAAAGAATATACCTTCTTCTCAGCACCTCATGGTACCTTCTACAAGACAGGCCATATAATGTGTCACAAAACAGCCCTCAACAGGTACAAGAAGACTGAAATAATCCATGCATCCTATCAGATCACCATGGACTAAGGCTGGTCTTCAATACAACAAAAGAACAGAAAGTCCACATATACATGGAAACTGAACAACGCTCTACTCAATGATAACTTGGTCAAGGAAGAAATAAAGAAAGAAATTAAAGACTTTTGAGAATTTAATGAAAATGATGGCACAACATACCCAAACTTATGGGACACAATGAAAGCAGTGCTAAGAGGAAAACACATAGCTCTGAGTGCCTCTGAAAAGAAATTGGAGCGAGCATACACTACCAGCTTAATAGCACACCTGAAAGCTCTAGAATAAAAAGAAGCAAATATACCCAGGAGGAGTAGATGGCAGGAAATAATCAAACTCAGGGCTGAAATCAGCCAAGTAGAAACAAAGAGAACTATACAAAGACTCAACAAAACCAGGAACTGGTTCTTTGAGAACATCTTTCTTTCCTTCCTTCATTCCTTCCTTCCTTCTTTCCTTCTTTCTTTTGTTACCTCTTTCTTTCTTTCTTTTTTTTTTTTAATCAAATATAGTCTAACAGAAATCAAACTGAAAAAGGAAACTTCAGTTGAGAAAATGTCTCCATCAGATTGTCTAGTAGGCAAAAGATCATTGAGTATTTTCTTGACTGATGATTTACTATTGCAAGTGCCATCCCTGAACAGCTGGAATAAGAAATCAGTCTGCACAAGACAATAATTGTATTCTTTCATGATCTCTTCTCAGTGCCTGCCTCCAAGTCATGTTTGATCTCCTGTCCTGACTACCATTCATAATGTACTGTAAGATATAAGATGAAATAAACTCTTTCCTCTCCAAAAAAAAAAGAACTCGCATTAAAAACTGAAAATCTAGAGGAAATTGATGCATTACTAAATACACATGAACTACCAAAATTAAATCAAGAAGATATAAAATATTAAACAGACCCCTCACAAGAAATAACACTATTGTTGAGACATAACAAACCAAGACCAAATAGTTTTATTGCCAAATTCTACCAAACCTTTAAAGAGCTGACACCAATTATTTCTCATTTTTTTCTAAAAAATAGAGGAAAGGAATGCTACCACATTCATTCCATAAACTCAGTATTAATGATATAAAAATTAAAGATACAACAAAAAAGAAAACCTAAATCAATTTTCTTGATGAATATAGATACAAAATTTTTCAATAAAATATAAACTAAATTAAAAATACATTAAGAAGATCACACACTATGTTTATCCACAGATGTACATATCACTGAGTAACAAAACAGCATGTCACTGACGGAGAAACAGAGAGGCTATTTGATGGAAACAAATAGAAGGACCAGAAGTAAATCCACACAGCTATACCTAATGTTGCTTGTAGAAATATGAATGGAAATGAAGATAATCATGCTAGACAAAATATGGCAGACTCAAAAAGACAAATAGTGCATGTTTCTCTTACTTTTATACATACATACAAGTATACACACGGATACACATAGAGATACTGATACACAGGAACATATATACACATGACAGGAAGGTAGAAGGGGAGAACTAAGAAGTGGGACAGGAAGAGGCCTAAAAGCAATAGGGAAGAAGAACATGATAGGGTATTTTGGAGAAAACCAAAATAGTCTGTTTTCATTCAGATGGTAACTCTAGATTTAAATATTAGGGGCTAGCAGTGATGTTCAAGTGTTGTGGGGGTAATAAGAGCAAGATACAATAACTATATTATGAAAATCCAATAATGAAACATTAATTTTTTGCTTACTAAAAAAGTTAAACCTCTAAAGTGAACACACAAACTATATAGCTGCATACCACAATCATTTGCTTCAGTATTTTCAATTGAGATATTGAATCATACTATGTGCTCCTAAAATGATGATCAGATAAAGCAATGTGGTATTTATACTAGAGTATTTTTGGCCAAACAGAAGGATAAAATCCTGTCATTTGAAGTAAAATGGGTAAAACTAAACACATGTTCTCCCTCTTATATGGAGGCTAATCATATTGAATGGTGATTAATTGAGGTATGGAAGGGTATACATGTGGGCAAAGATGGATAAGGAAGGTTGGATTTCATCGTTTCAAACTGTACGTATATGGTGTGGAAATACTAGAGTGAATCCATTAATATGCAAAATTTATGTTAATAAAAATAAAATGTAATAAAAATTAGAGGTTATACTAACTCCATCTACTCTTCTCTCCTCGAGTGCTATTATAATGTCATGTTATATTTAAATGCTTGTTTTCACACAATGTATTTTGATCATATTCTGCTCCCCCAGTTCCTCCTATATCCTCTCAACCTTCCTACTACACAACTTCATGTTCTCTCTCTTTTAATTACTCCTATACATACCTCATATGATACTGACATTTTATACAATTATTAAGCATTCACAGCTACATAGATGTTTAACTTCTTTATTGTATTTCATTCCATTATGTACCTAAGCTTTCATTTTATTTTTCTTCCTGAAGATCTCTAATATTTTCTTCAGTTCTTGATTATAAGATCCACAGGTTAAGAACCATCTACAAACATCTATTTACCCCCACTTTTAAAGCCTTTGCACAAAGTTCACCAGGTATACACTTTTAGATTGGCAGTTACTTTTGTGTGCTAAGTAGTGTTGCTCTATTATCTTCACATTCATTCTGTTGAAAATTCAAAAAAGCCATTTTAATTGCCATGCTTTGTAAAATATATAATTTCTAATTGCCTGTTTTACTGTTCTTTTTATATATGCATATAATACATTTGATAATTCTTCTCTCTATCCTTTCTAATCTTTCTTCCATCCCAATCAATCGCCCTTCTACTAGTCTCTTTCCTACATGTTTGCTCTGGGGTCTTGAGATAGGCAATATGAGGTCTTGGGAACCCTAAGGAAGAGAAAGGAAAGGGCCCTACTTAGCATAAAGGTTGATGGATGGTTCTGGGATTCCAACCACTTTATTGTGTTTTTTTATTTTTCAGTAATTCTATTAAAGTTACCTGTATGAAGTTTTCTTTATATTTACTCTGCTTTGTGTTATAGAACTTTTAAATTTATTACTTCATATTTCTGTTAGGTAGAGTTCCAATACAACTTCCAGTGACTCGTTGTCACTTTCCCCTAAAATGTGAGAAAGACTGTAAATATGAGGTCTCACTTGCATAATTAGGTCATGCATCTGTATAGTTACTAGAAAGAGAGATGATGAACATCTAGGTTGTTTCTAGTTTCTGGCTATTATGCATAAAACCACAATAAACATAGTTAAGCAAGTGTCCATGTAGAATGAAGTGTCTTTGGGATATATGCCCAAGAATGGTATAGTGAGTCTTGAGGTAGATTGATTCCTAATTTTCTGAGGAACCATCATATTGATTTCCATAGTATCTGTACATGTTTTCACCCCACCAGCAACGGAGGAGTGTTCCCTTTATCTTAGATCCAGATCTTATATCTTCCGCAGATCTTAGCCATTCTGACTGGTGTAAGATGGAATCTCAGAATCACTTTGATTTAAATTTCCACGATAGCCAATGTGATGGTATTATATGTGTGGCTCAGAGGACATAGCACTATTAGAATGTGTGGCATTGTTGGACTAGGTGTGGCCTTGTTGGAGGAAGTCTATCATTGTGGGCATGGGCTTTAAGACCCTCATCCTAGCTGCCTGGAAGCCAGTCTTCTGTCTTCAGAACAAGATGTAGGACTCTCAGCTCCTCCTGTACCAAGCCTGCCTGAATGCTGCCATGCCCCTGCTTTGATGATAATGGACTGAAACTCTGAACCTATAAGCCAGCACCAATTAAATGTTGTCCTTATAAGAGTTGCCTTGGTCAAGGTGTCTGTTCACAACAATGGAAACATAACTAAGAAAGAAGTTGGTACCAGGGACTAGGGTATTGCTATGATAGGCCTGACCATGATTTTGATTAGAAGAATGTGGATTTGGGGACTTTTGATTTGGAAAGCAGTGGAATCCTTTAAGTGGAGCTTAATGGGCTATCCTAGTAAAAATACAGACTTTCTTGCTGAGTATGATTTGAACTGTGAAGAACTGGCCCAAGAGGTTTCAGTAGAGAAGATTTTCAGTATGTGGCATGGAGATTGTTTTTGTGGTATTTTGGTGACGAATGTGGCTGCTTTTTATCATTGTCCAAAGAACCCTCCAGAGGCTAAGGCCAAAAGATTCATATTTGCTTTGAAAAAGGAAGTCTAAAACAGCCTTGTATAAATTCTGTTTTATGGTTAGTAAAGTTCATTCTTATGAAGAGCATTTTAATGAAAAGGGAGTTAGATATCTGAAAACTGCTTTGACATCAGACATGGAGATGCAGAGTTTTGAGTTTGCCCAGCTGATTTCCTGTCTTGCCTTAGGGATTATCTGGACTGCTGCCATAAACTAGATGGTTTCTCTGCTTTCAGTCTATCCACATTTACATATACTGTACCTACCTTTCTCCTTCATTCTTTCCACTTATCCTCTAGGTTTCAGATTAAACATCAATTTACTAACAAATTTCTCCAATAATCTCATTAACTAGGTAGTTATTTGAGAAAGTATTCATCACTAGGTTGATTATACAATATAAACATGTATTTAAATATTACATAGTACTCCCACTAAATTATGACAATTTTGTATTTCATGTATAATTGAAAGTAAATTTAATTTTAAAATGGATCTGTAAAAATAAGTCAGTTTCACACTTCTTAGGTGTATACACAGTATCAAGCATCATTTCCATCTAACACGTGATATATATATATATATAAGAATAAGACAGTAAAAATTCCTGCTTTATTAACCATCTATAAAGTTTATGCCTGAAAATCATTTGTTTTACCAAAAATTTTGAAGCAAATTCTTAATTTTTTTCAATTTAAAATTTGGACATTCATCCAGGTATGTAATATACTATTACCATATTTACCCCATATTACTCTTTCTTATGCCTTACTCACTCTGCTAAACTCCTTCATCTCAACTAGTTATACTACTTTCATGACATTTTGTGGGGGTAGATATCTTATTCAGATACCCATGGCTGCTATGTTTTCGTGATTGCAATGGCCATGTCATATCCAGAAGATAGTGTTTCACAGTACTTCTTCCTATCTTAGACTCTTACTGCGTTATATCCTTAGACAATCTTTCTGCTTCCTCTTACATGATGTTTTCTGGGGCTTGGAGAAGATAAAGATGTAGGGAAAGGTTCCCTAATTGTCTCTTGATTGGGTAAATAAAGACAGCAGAAGCCATCAATGGGCGAAGATATAGAGGCAGGTTTTCCAGGTCTCAGGAGGAAGAGGAGATAGAGAAAGAACTTTTTTGCGCCAGGTTTTGGAGGGAGAAGCACGGACACCATGTAGGCCTGGGAACAATTAGAAACTGGAATCAGCCTCCACCACCAGATGAATTCTAGTATAGAATAGCTGATGAATTTAGGACAATAGATTCTGAGACCAGCAGTTGTGTCATCTGGCTGATTTTAAATGTTAAGATCCCTTTTGACTGGGCAGACACCTGACTGGTCTGCTCTTATGAAGACACCTTATCCTGGACCTTACTAGAGCAGGTGGGTAAGAACCCTCCCCCACAACCCTAAGCCCAGAGCTGCAACCCACCCAAACCCCACCCCTCCAAAGAACCACTCCCCTTCCACCCCTCCCCTTGGACCTTTGGGCTGGGGCAGACACCTGGCTGGTCTGCTCCCATGGAGACACTTTATTCTGAAACCTTCCTAGAGTAGCTGGTAAGAAAACCTCCCCCACAACCCTATACCCCAGAACTGCAACTGGGAGCCTGGGGCACTCTGGACCCATCACCAACCCAAACCCGGCCCCTCTAAAATGCCACTCCCCTTCAGCCCCTCCCTTGGTCTTTTTGGCTAGGGCAGGCACCTAGCTGGTCTGCTCCCATGAGACACTACATCCTGAACCTTCCTATAGCAGTAGCTAAGAACCCACCCCCACAACCCTAAGCCTCAGAGCTGCAACCCACCCAAACCCCACCCCTCCAGAATATCACACCCCTTCTACCCTTGATTGGTCCTTTTGGCTGGGGCAGAAACCTGGCTGGGTCTGCTCCTGTGAAGACACCATGTCCTGAACCATCTTAAAGCATCTGATGAACCACTGCACTCAGAGCACCTGAGAAACCACTGCATTCAGAGCAACAGGATTTCAGGATCCCAGAGGCAGCATGAGTCACAGGAACTCTTCCACCCAGGAGTTCAGGATCACAGGATCACAAAAACATCTGGACTCTGAGGAGTTCTGACACAAGCAAGATAACAGGAAAGACAGACCCCAGTCAGAGACAGTGAGTGAAGTAGAACTACAGATAACCAGATAATGAAAGGCAAGCACAAGAACATAATCAACAGAAACCAATGTTACCTGGCATCATCAGAACCCAGTTCTCCCACCATAGCAAGTCCTGAACACCCCATCACATTGGAAAAGCAGGATTCAGATTTAAAATCACTTCTCATGATGATGATAGAGGACTTTAAGAAGGATATAAACAACTCCCTTAAAGAAATACAGGAGAACACAGATAAACAGGTAGAAGTCCTTAAAGAGGAAACACAAAACTCCTTAAAGAAGTGCAAGAAAACACAACCAAACAGATGAAGGAATTAAACAAAACCATCTAGGATCTAAAAATAGAAATAGAAACATTAAAGAAATCACAAAGGGAGACTATCCTGCAGATAGAAAACCTAGGAAAGAAAACAGGAGTCATAGATTCAAGCATCACCAACAGAATATAAGAAATAGAAGAGAGAATCTCAAGTGCAGAAGATACCATTGAAAACATTGACACAACTGTCAAAGAAAATGCAAAATGCAAAAGCTCCTAACCTAAAACATCCAGGAAATTCAGGACCCAATGAGAAGACCAAACCTAAGGATAACAGGTATAGATGAGAGTGGCCCAACTTAAAGGGCCAGTAAATATCTTCAACAAAATTATAGAGGAAAACTTTCCTAACCTAAAGAAAGAGATGCCCATGGACATACAAGAAGCCTACAGAACTCCAAATAGACTAGATCACAAAAGATATTCCTCTAGTCACATAATAATCAAAACATCAAATGCACACACACAAAAAAAGAAAAAATACTAAAAGCAGTAAGGGAAAAAGGTTAAAGTAACATACAAAGGCAGATCAATAAGAATTACACCAGACTTCTCACCAGAGACTATAAAAGCCAGAAGATCCTGGAATTATATCATATAGACCCTAAGAGAACACAAATGCCAGCCCAGACTACTATACTCAGCAAAACTCTCAATCACTATAGATGGAGAAACCAAGATATTCCATGACAAAAACAAATTTACACAATATCTTTCCACAAATCCAGCCCTACAAAGGATAACAGATGGAAACTCCAACACAAGGAGGGAAACTACAACCTAGTAAAAGCAAGAAAGTAATCTTCCAATAATTCCAAAAGAAGATAGCTACACAAACATAATTGTACCTCTAATAATAAAAATAACAGGAAGCAACAATCACTTCCAACAAACCCAAGAAAAGGATAGCTACACAAGAATAATTCCCCTCTAATAACAAAAATAACAGAAAGAAACAATCACTTTTCCTTAATATCTCTCAACATCAATGGACTCAATTCCCCAATAAAAAGACATAGACTAACAGACTGGAAACATAAACAGAACCCAGCATTTGGCTGCATACAGGAATCACACCTCAGTGACAAAGACAAACATTACCTCAGAGTAAAAGGATGGAAACAATTTTCCAAGCAAATGGACCCAAGAAACAAGCCATTCTAATATCAAATAAAATCGACTTTCAACCAAAACTTATCAAAAAAGATAAGGAAGGAAACTCTATACTTGTCAAAAAAAAATCTACCAAGATGAAACTCTCAATTCTGCACATCTGTGCTCCAAATGCAAGGGCACCAACATTCATAAAATAAACTTTACTAAAGCTCAAAGCACACATTGCACCTCACACAATAATACGGGGCAATTTCAACACCAACTCTCAGCAATGGACAGATCATGGAAACAGAAACTAGAGACACAGTAAAATTAACAGTTATGAACCAAATGGATTTAACATATATCTATAGAACATTTCATCCTAAAAACAAAAGACTATACCTTTTTCAGCACCTCATGGTACCTTCTAGAAATAGACCATATAATTGGTAACGGAGCAGGCCTCAAAAGATACAAAAAGACTGAAATAATTCATTGCATCCTATCAGCTCCCCATGGACTAAGGCTGGTCTTCAGTAATAACAAAAACAATGGAAAGATCACATACACACGGAAACTGAACAATGCTTTACTCAGTGATAACTTAGTCAAGGAAGAAATAAAGAAATTAAGGACTTTTAGAATTTAATGAAAATGAGGACACATCATACCAAAAATTTTGGGACTCCATGAAAACAGTGTTAAGAGGAAAACTCATAGTTCTGAGTGTTTAAGAAAAGAAACTGGAAAAAGCATACACTAGCAACTTGATAGCATACCTGAAAGCTCTAGAACAAAAAGAAGCAAATACAACCAAGAGGGGTTGTGGCAGGAAATAAAACTCAGGGCTGAAATCAACCAAATATAAACAAAAAGAACTATACATAGTATCAAAAAAATCAGGAGCTGGTTCTTTAAGAAAATCAACAAAATAGATAAACCCTTAGCCAGACTAATCAGAGTGCACAGAGACAGTATCCAAATTAATAAAATCACAACTGAAAAAGGAGATATAACAACAGAAACTGAGGAAATTCAAAATATCATCAGATCCTACTACAAAAGCCTATACTCAACAAAACTGGAAAATATGGATGAAATGGACAATTTGCTAGACAGATACCAGGAACCAAAGTTAAATCAGGAGCAAATAAACCATCTACATAATCCTTTAACCCTAAAGAAATAGCAGCAGTCATTAAAAGTCTCCTTACCAAAAAAAGCCCAGGACCAGATGGTTTTAGTGCAGAATTCTATAAGACCTTCAAGGAAGACCTAATACCAATTCTCTTCAAACTATTCCACAAAATAGAAACAGAAGGAACACCACCCAATTCATTCTATGATACCACAATTACACTCATACCTAAACCTCACAAAGACCCAACAGAGAACTTCAGACCAATCTCCTTATGAATATCAATGCAAAAATACTAAATAAAATTCTTGGAAACCAAATCCAAGAACACATCAAAACAATCATCCATCATGATCAACTAGGCTTTATCCCAGGAATGCAAGGATGGTTCAATATTTGGAAATCCATTAATGTAATCCACTATATAAACAAATTCAAAGGAAAACACCACATGATCATCTCACTAGATGCTGAGAATGCATTTGACAAAATTCAACATCCCTTCATGGTAAAAGTCTTGGAAAGATCAGGAATTCAAGGCCCATACCTAAACATAGTAAAAGCAATATACAGCAAGCAGTAGCCAACATCAAACTAAATGGAGAGAAACTTGAAGCAATCCCACTAAGATCAGGGACTAGACAAGGCTGCCCACTCTCTCCCTACCTATTCAATATAGTACTGGAAGTCCTAGCCAGACCAATTAGACAATAAAAAGAAGTCAAAGGGATACAAATAGGAAAGGAAGAAGTCAAAATATCACTATTTGCAGATGATATGATTGTAGACTTAAGTGACCCCAGAACTTCCACCAGAGAACTCCTAAACCTGATAAACAACTTCAGCAAAGTGGCGGGTTATAAAATCAACTCAAACAAATCAGTAGCTTTCCTCTACATGAAATATAAACAGGCTGAAAAAGAAATTAGGGAAATGACACCCTTCACAATAGTGAAATACCTTGAAATAATATAAAATACCTTGGTGTGAATCTAACCAAGCAAGTGAACGATCTGTATGACAAGAACTTCAAGTCTCTGAAGAAAGAAATCGAAGATCTCAGAAGATGGAAAGATTCCCATGCTCATGGATTGGCAGGATTAATATGGTAAAAATGGCCATCTTGCCAAAAGCAATCTACAGATTCAAAGCAATCCCCATTAAAGTTCCAACTCAATTCTTCACAGAGTTAGAAAGACAAATTCTCAAATTCATTTGAAATAACAAAAAACCCAGGATATCGAAAACTATTCTCAACAATAAAAGAACTTCTGGAGAAATCACCAACCTTGATCTCAAGCTGTACTACAGAGCAATAGTGATAAAACTGCATGGTATTGGTACAGAGACAGGCAGGAAGATCAAGGAAATAGAATTGAAGACCCAGAAATGAACCCACTCACCTATGGTCACTTGATCTTTGACAAAGGAGCTAAAACCATCCAGTGGAAAAAGGACAACATTTTCAACAAATGGTGCTGGTTCAACTGGAAGTCAGCATGTAGAAGAATGCAAATTGATCCATTCTTATCTCTTTGTACAAAGCTCAAGTCCAAGTGGATAAAGGACCTCCACATAAAAGCAGATACACTAAAACTAATAGAAGAGAAGGTGGGGAAGAACATTGAATACTTGGGCACAGGGGGAAAGTTCCTGAACAAAACACTTATGCTTAGGCTTATGCTCTAAGATAAGAATTGACAAATGGGACCTCATAAAATTGCAAAGTTTCTGTAAGGCAAAGGACAATGTCAAATAGGACAAAATGGCAACCAACAGACTGGGGAAAAATCTTTACCAATCCTGCATACTATAGAGGGCTATTGTCCAATATATACAAAGAACTCTAGAAATTAGACTCCAGACAACCAAATACCCCTATTTAAAATGAGTACAGAGCTAAATAAGAATTCTCAACTGAGAGAACTCAAATGGCCGAGAATCACCTAAAGAAATGTTCAATATCCTTAGTCATCAGAGAAATGCAAATCAAAACAACCCTGAGATTTCACCTCACATCAATCAGAATGGCTAAGATCAAAAACTCAGGTGATAACAGATGCTGGCAAGGATGTGGAGAAAGAGGAGCACTCCTCCATTGTTGGTGGGATTGCAAGATGGTGCAACCACTCTGGAAATCAGTCTGGTGGTTCCTCAGAAAATTGGACATATCATTACCTGAGGACCCAGCTATACCTCTCCTTGGCATACCCAGAAAATGCTCCAACATATAACAAGGACATATGCTTCTCTATGTTTATAGCAGCTTTATTTATAATAGTCAGAAGCTGGAAAGAGCCCAGATATCCTTCAACAGAGGAATGGATACAGAAAATGTGGTACATTTACACAATGGAGTATTACTCCGCTATTAAAAACAATGAATTCAAGAAATTCTTAGGCAAATGGATGGAACTAGAAAATATTCTGAGTGAGATAACCCAATCACAAAAGAACACACATGGTATTCACTCACTGATAATTGGATATTAGCCCAGAAGCTTGAAATACCCAAGATACAACTCACAAACTACAGGAAGCTCATGAAGAAGGAAGACCAAAGTGTGGGTGCTTCGGTCCTTCTTAGAAGGAGTAACAAAATACTCAAGTGAGCAAATATGGAGACAAAGTGTGGGACAGAAACTGAATGAGGGGCCGTCTGGAGACCATTCCACCTGAGTATCCATCCCATATAAAGTCACCAAAGGCAGATTCTGATGTGGCTATCAGGAAGTGAATGCTGACAAGAGCCAGACATACCTGTCTCCTTAGAGGTCTGCCAGAGCCTGACATATACAGAGGCAGATGCTCACAGCTAAACATTGAACTTATCAAGGGGTTCCTAATCGAGGAGTTAGAGAAAAGACTGAAGGAGCTGAAAGGGTTTGTGGCCCCATGAGGAGAGCAATAATACCAACCAGCCAGAGCTCCCAGGGTCTAAACCACCAGTCTGGGAGCACATAGGGAGGGACTCATGGCTCCAGCTGTATATGTAAGGGAGGATGGCCTTGTTGAGCATAGGTGGGAGAGAGCTTTGGTCCTGTGAAGGCTGGATGCCCCATTTGGGGGGAGGAGGTAGGAGTTGGTGGTGGGTGGGGGCACATCCTCACAGAAGCAGAAGGAGGGGGGCTAGGATATGGGGTTCCTGGTTGGGGGGGAAATGGGGTAAGGGGGTAACATCTGAAATGTAAGTAAATATCCAATAAAAAAAAAATGTTAAGATCATCTGGTGTTTTACATCTACCACAGTTCAAGTGGGTAAGAAAAAAGGTGCAGCCTTGGGCAGTGCCAGCCACGGGGATAGATGGTCCTTGTAGAGTGATCGATGTTCCTAGTGTTTGTGGGAACAGTGTTAGCTAGTGGTTGAGGCTGAATAGATGGCAGGCAGATGGCTGCTGATCCCAGAGACTAACTGGAACAAGCATGACTAATAAAACTACATGAAACATAAAGATGTTGTTTATGGCTAAATATCTAATAATCAATTATTTTCATCACTTTGATTAGTTATGAGTCTCTGTATTAACTGTGGCCAACTGATAAAAAAAGCTGCTTTGACAAAAGAAGGTGCTCTGACACAGGCTGAGAGCAGCATGTGTCTACGGATATAAATATAAGTACTGAGATTGCAGTTTCACAACAAGTCCAGTTAATAAAACACTCATAGTAGGTTCCCCTTAGGACTTGTAACTTCCCCAGCAATGGACTTGTGACTAGGTTTATAGTACCAGACATGTATTCTCTTCTGTGGAAAAGGCCTCAACTCCACTCAGAAAGTAGTTGGTTGCCCCCATCATCATTATGTTACACCATTATTGCACCAGTAGACATTTCTTGTCTGGCAGGTCAGTACTTTAGAATACAGTGTTCAGTAGAATGCAATGTCCATATCTGGGTAAAACTGTTAACTATTTCCCTCAGCTTGGTCAGGGTAGAACTCACTGAAAAAGATGACAAATTGGGCGGGGGTGGGGGGAGGATCTAAAGATAAATTATTCATGAAGATATCTTGAGGTAAAGCAAGTTTTAAATGACAATCAGTAAAAAGGCTCTAAGCTCTGATCATATCTACTGGGACACAAGAATAGTAAAGCCACTATAGCTGAAGTTCAATGAGAATAGGAGAGAAATCAGAAGGGGGGGCTATATTAGATTTTAAAAATACAGTTGTTATTGTGATAGAAATAAAAGAGGACTGTAAGTTTTTTATCCCTTTAAAACAAAATAAGTAACCAGTTGATTTTGTTGTTGTATTAATAAACTATAGTACAAGGAAAGGAACCAAGGAAAGGAGAGAGAGCTAATGGTAGGCTAATGTAGTACTGCAGTTGCTGTAGTAATACAAAAATAATAGTAATTTAGACTAGAGTGGTAGTAGCAGATATGGTGAAAAGGAAATAGAGTTTGTATATTTTTGAAGGCACAGACAATACAATTTACTGATTAATTAGATATGATATGGGGATGATCCAAGTTGTTTGGACTGAGACTGAGAGGTGGAGTTGTTATTAACTAAGAAGGAAGAATATATTTGTGAGGAAAATATCAGGAGTTGTTAAGGATGTTAAACTTGAGATACCCCTTTGATTTTTTAGGTAGAAATATCAGAGGAAGATGGGCATATGAGTTTTGAGATCAAGAAAGAAATATGAGCTGAAGACACAAATTTGGGAGTTTTCCATTGTCATTAAAAGTCACCAGGCTGGATGAAACTACCAAGATAATTAGTGGGTACAGAAAAAAAAAAGAGAACCAATAATACATCAAATTAAGGATCACTTTTAATTTTTTATATGAATACAATCATTAAAATTTGTAAACATACATTTGTTTAAATTTTGTGGTTATTTGAGTATTTACTTCCCTTTTTAAAAAATTCCAGGCAAAGCAAGAAAGGTGTCATTTTCTTCAACACTACCAGCATCTGGTAATAGCTACCAAATAATGTATTGAGTTATATGAACTAAAGGAACGTTCATTTACATCAAGTTCTCATAATTCCCATAATTCTCATAATTCCATAATTCCCACTTAAGGTAGGCAAGTAAGTCAAGTATAGGAGACATGGGTTGTGGAGAGAAGTAGAAAGTGATGGTCCAACAACACCAAGCCAGTCGGAAAATAACCATCTGGAGAAGAGCTAAATATGGGATACACAGATTTATACACACACACACATATCCAATTGTAATGTTGATAACTGTATTAATTTAAATCCTCTAAAATATCAAATGGCAAGCTAAGCATAGTGATGTATACCTTTAATCCAGCACTTGGAGGTTAGACAGGTAGAGTTCTGTGAGTTTGAGGCTAGTCTAGTTTAAATGGCAAGTTCTGGGACATCCAGGGATATATAGATACTGATTCAAAGTAAAACAAAACCAATAGATGTCAAGATAGAAATATATATGAAAAACATTATTGGGGTAAACTTGTGTGAAAGAAAATGAGGAGAAAAAAATAATAAGAGAAGTATATGAGGATGATAAGCTACTTGTTACTGTTTTTTAAAATATCCAACTATATAGTGTTTTAAAAGTTATAGTGTTTTAAAAGTTAAGTGAAGAATAAACACAAATATAAAAGCCTTTAAAAAATGGGACAGCTAGAACATCATGACACAGGACTAATTTCTGAAGAAGGGGATAGAAGCAAGGTCTTAGACTGCAATGTAGTTGTACAATTTCAGCAAAATTGTTGGAGATCCCTCAAGCCAAAAATGGCCATTAGAAGAATCCAGGTCTCTGTGGAATGGTCTTCATTAGTATTCTTGTCTTGCTCATTTAGTACTTGGGAGCAGTCCATGGAAACTGTGCCTTGGCAGGAAAATAATAATGGATTATAGAACACAGCAGCTGGGCACTTGGCCAGTTACAGTCCAAAAGGTTAGACATTTTAGAGGCATTTTGTAGTGGATACCACAATAACTAAATTCAACACTGTTTACCAGAACACTATGGACCAAAAACATATCTCAAGCTATATTCAGTCTAATATGGGCAGCTATCAACCTTTGTTTTTGCCACTAATAAATGCTTCACCATTAACACACAAGCCATAAGGTTTAAGTTACAAAGTTAAAACACAAAAAGCATTAACTGCTCTGGATTTTAAAATGCACTGCCATGCCCCCATCCTACACTTGTTTCCCATTACTAGACCTAGCCCTGGTTACACACAGTGTATTAGCCCAACTTTGTGAGTTCCCCAAATTCTTACCCAAACTTTTCTCACACTCCCAAACCTAGATCAGATAGTAAAGCTTGTTCATGAGCCAGGCAGACCAAACGGGAGTCACATTTGCATGCTTTCTTGGTTACTAGTGAATTGGAATAATTTCCATCACTCCACTAAAAAAAAAATTCCTCCAACAAGTATCTAAAAGGACTAATCTACCAGCTTTGGAATTATCTAAGCTTGGACGAAAGCAAAAGCAAATTCAACTTACATTCAGCAGAGTCCATTCCTAGAATCTCACATCAGACATAAAATCAATAAAAGAAGTCCATATGTTCAGATCAATACACACACACACACACACACACACACACATCTGATGAAAGAATACTATGCTCCCCTAAACATCTACCAATACTATAGAAATATCCCTCAATGAGAATTGCCTACATCAGTGCTTCTCAACCTATGGGTTATGACCCCTTTGGAGTTGCATATCAAATATTCTACATATCCTGCATATAAAATATTATGATTTATAACAGGAGAAAAATTATAATGATGAAGTAGCAATGAAATAATTTATGGCTGGCTATCACCACAACATGACATACAGATTGCAGCATTAGGGAGGTTGAGAACCACTGACTTAGATGAAAACCAGGAAATGATGAAGACAATTCAAAATTTTAAAACTGAACTCAAAAAGATAGAAATACTGAAGAAAATTCAAGCTGAAATAAATACAAAGTTGAAAAACATCAATAACCCAATTAGGAAACTCAGAAAAATGCTTTGCAAGAATGGATCAAGAAGAAGATAGAATATCAAGGTTTGAAGATTAAAGTAGATGAATTAAATCATACAAACAAATAGGAAAACTAAAATGCATGAAAGGAAAAATTTTAAAATCCTGAAATTCACATGGAAGCAATAAAGGCCCTTCATAGCCAAAGCAATTCTGAATAAAAGGACTAATGTTGGAAAAGACTACCTACTGTGCCAGATTTCAAGCTACACATAGAGCTATAGTAATTTTAAAGAGCATTGTAGCCTTTTGACTGGGGCAGACACATAGCTGGTCTGCTCCTGTGGAGACACCTGATCCTGAGACATCCTAGAGGAGCCACTACACTCAGAGCAGAGGTAAAGAACCTCGCCCCACTACCCCATGCCCCAGAGTTACAACTAGGAGCCAGGCCTGCTCAGGAACCATCAGGCACCCAAACCCAGGCCCTCCAGAATATCACTTCCCTTCTGCCCCGAGCCTGGTCCTTTTGGCTGGGGCAGACACTGAGCTGGTCCGCTCCTGTGGAAACACCTGATCCTGAACCCATCCTAAGGAGCCACTGCCCTCAGAGCAGAGGCCTGGTCCTTCTGGCTGGGGAAGACATCAAGCTGGTCTGCTCCTGTGGAGACACCTTATCCTGAGCCATCCTAGAGGAGCTGCTGAACTCAGAGCAGCAGGATCTCAGGATCCCCAGGCGGCCTGAGTCCTTCCACCCAGGAGCTTAGGATTACAGGAACACAGAGAAATCTGGACTCTGAGGAGTTCTGACACAAGTGAGATAACTGGAAAGATAGACTCCAGTCAGATACAGTGAGCACAGGTAACACTAGAGTCAACCAGATGGTGAAAGGCAAGCACAAGAACACAAGCTACAGAAAACAAAGTTACTTGGCATCATCAGAACCCAGTTCTCCCACCAAAGCAAGCCCTAGATACCCCATCAACAGGAAAAACAGGATTCAGATTTGAAATCACTTCTCATGATGATAATAAAGGATTTTAAGAAGGACATAAGTAACTCCCTTAAAGAAGTACAGGAGAACACAGGTAAACAGGTAGAAGTCCTTAAAGAGGAAACACAAAAATCCCTTAAAGAAGTACAAGATAATACAACCAAACAGGTGAAGGAATTGAACAAAACCATCCAGGATCTAAAAATGGAAATAGAAAAAAATAAAGAAATCTCAAAGGGAGACTACCCTGGAGATACAAAATGTAGGAAAGAGATCAGGAGTCATGGACTCAAGCATCACCAACAGAATACAAGAGATAGAAGAGAAAATCTCATGTGCAGAAGATACCATGGAAAACATTGACACAACTGTCAAAGAAAATGCAAAAGGCGGGCGGTGGTGGCGCACACCTTTAATCCCAGCACTTGGGAGGCAGAGGCAGGCGGATTTTGAGTTCGAGGACAGCCTGGTCTACAGAGTGAGTTCCAGGACAGCCAAGGCTACACAGAGAAACCCTGTGTCGAAAAAACCAAAAAAAAAAAAAAAAAAAAAAAAAAAGAAAATGCAAAAGGCAAAAAGCTCCTAACACAGAACATCCAGGAAATCCAAGACACAATGAGGAGACCAAATCTAAGGATAATAGGTATAGATGAGAGTGAAGATTCCCACTTTAAAGGGCCAGTAAATATCTTCAACAAAATTATAGAGGAAAATTTCCCCAACCTAAAGAACGAGATGTCCATAAAGATACAAGAAGCCTACAGAAAACCAAACAGACTAGACAAGAAAAGAAATACCTCCCCACACATAATAATTAAAACATTAAATGCACAAAACAAAGAGAAAAAATACTAAAAGTAGTAAGGGAAAAAGGTCAAGTAACATATAAAGGCAGACTTATAAGAATTACACCAGACTTTCACCAGAGACTATAAAAGCCAGAAGATCCTGGAACGATATCATATAGACCCTAAAGGAACAAAAATGCCAGCCCAGACTACTATACCCAACAAAACTCTCAATCACTATTGATGGAGAAACCAAGATATTCCATGACAAAACAAACTTTACACAATATCTTCCAACAAACCCAGGATTTCAAAGGATAATTGATGGAAAAAGCCAACACAAGGAGGGAAACTACAACCTAGAAAAAGCAAGGAAGTAATCTTCCAACAACCCCAAAAGAAGATAGCTACACAAACATAATTCCACCTCTAATAACAAAAATAACAGGAAGCAACAATATTTTTTTCCTTAATATCCCTTAACATCAATGGACTCAATTCTCCAATAAAAAGATGTAGACTATCAGACAGGATACATAAACAGGACCCAGAATTTTGCTGCATACAGGAAACGCACCTCAGTGACAAAGACAAACACTACCTCAGAGTAAAAGGATGGAAAACAATTTTGCAAGCAAATGGTTCCAAGAAACAAGCTGGAGTAGCCATTCTAACATCAAATAAAATCGACTTTTAACCAAAAATAATCAAAAAAGATAAGGAAGGACACTTCATACTCATCAAAAGAAAAATCTACCGAGAGGATCTCTAAATTCTGAACATCTATGCTCCAAATGCAAGGGCACCCACATACATAAAACAAACTTTACTAAAGCTCAAAGCACATATTGCACCTCACACAGTATAGTGGGGGATTTGAACACCCCGCTCTCTGCAATGGACAGATCATGGAAACAGAAACTAAACAAAGAGATATTGAAATTAACAGAAGTTATAAACCAAATGGACTTAACAGATATCTATAGAACATTTCATCCTAAAAGAAAAGAATATACCTTTTTCTCAGCACCTCATGTACCTTCTCCAAATAGACCATATAATTGGTCACAAAACAGGCCTCAACAGATACAAAAAGAGTGAAATAATCCCTTGCATCCTATCATATCACCAAGGACTAAGACTGGTCTTTAATAATAACAAAATCAATGGAAAACCCACATGCATGGGCAACTGAAACAATGCTCTACTCAATGATGACTTAGTCAAGGAAGAAATAAAGAAATTAAAGACTTTTTAGAATTTAATGAAAATGAGGAAACATTGTACCAAAACTTGTGGATTCCATGAAAGCTGTGGGAAGAGGAAAACTCATAGCTCTAAGTGCCTACCAAAAGAAACTGGAGAGAGCATACATAACAACTTGACAGAACATCTGAGAGCTCTAGAACAAAAAGAAGCAAATACACTCAAGAGGAGTAGACAGCAGGAAATATTCAAACTCAGGGTTGAAATCAACCAAGTAGAAACAGAAAGAACTATACAAAATATCAGCAAAACCAGGAGTTGGTTCTTTGAGAAAATCAACAAGATAGATAAACACTTAACCAGATTAACCAGAGGGCACAGAGACAGTATCCAAATTAATAAAATCACAACTGAAAAGGGAGACATAACAACAGAAACTGAGGAAATTCAAAAAATCATTAGATCCTACTACAAAAGCCTATACTCAACAAAACTGGAAAATATGGATGAAATGGACAATTTGCTAGACAGATACCAGTACCAAAGTTAAATCAGAGCAAATAAACAATCTAAACAGTCCCATAACCCCTAAGAAATAGCAGCAGTCATTAAAAGTCTCCCTACCAAAAAAAAAAAAAAGCCCAGGACCAGATGGTTTTAGTGCAGAATTCTATCAGACCTTCAAGAAGACCTAATACCAATTCTCTTCAAACTACTCTACAAAATAGAAACAGAAGGAACACTACCCAATTCATTCTATGAAACTACAATTACACTCATACCTAAACCTCACAAAGACCAACAAAGAAAGAGAACTCAGACCAATCTCCCTTATGAATATCAATGCAAAATCCTTAATAAAATTCTAGCAAACCAAATCCAAGAACACATCAAAACAATCATCCATCATGATCAAGTGGCTTTATCCCAGGAATGCAGGGATGGTTCAGTATTTGGAAATCCATCAATTTAATCCACTATATAAACAAACTCAAAGAAAAAAACCACATGATCATCTCACTAGATGCTGAGAATGCATTTGACAAAATTCAACATCCCTTCATGGTAAAAGTCTTGGAAAGATCAGGAATTCAAGGCCCATACCTAAACATAGTAAAAGCAATATACAACAAGCCAGTAGCCAACATCAAACTAAATGGAGAGAAACTTGAAGCAATCCCACTAAGATCAGGGACTAGACAAGGCTGCCCACTCTCTCCCTACCTATTCAATATAGTACTGGAAGTCCTAGCCAGACCAATTAGACAATAAAAAGAAGTCAAAGGATACAAATAGGAAAGGAAGAAGTCAAAATATCACTATTTGCAGATGATAAATAGTAGACTTAAGTGACCCAGAACTTCCACCAGAGAACTCCTAAACCTGATAAACAACTTCAGCAAAGTTGCGGGTTATAAAATCAACTCAAACAAATCAGTAGCTTTCCTCTACATGAAATATAAACAGGCTGAAAAGAGAAATTAGGGAAATGACACCCTTCACAATAGTGAAATACCTTGAAATAATATAAAATACCTTGGTGTGAATCTAACCAAGCAAGTGAACGATCTGTATGACAAGAACTTCAAGTCTCTGAAGAAAGAAATTGAAGAAGATCTCAGGAAATGGAAAGATCTCCCATGCTCATTGATTGGCAGGATTAATATAGTAAAAATGGCCATCTTGCCAAAAAACAATCTACATATTCAATGCAATCCCCTAAAATTCCAACTCAATTCTTTACAGAGCTAGAAAAGAGAAATTCTCAAATTTATTTGGAATAACAAAAACCCAGATAGCGAAACTATTCTCAACAATGAAAGAACTTCTGGAGGAATCGCCATCCCTGACCTCAAGCTGTACTACAGACCAATAGTGATAAAAACTGCATGGTATTGGTACAGAGACAGGCAGGAAGATCAGTGGAATAGAGTTGAAGACCCAGAAATGAATCCACACACCTATGGTCATTTGATCTTTGACAAAGGAGCTAAAACCATCCAGTGGAACAAGGACAGCATTTTCAACAAATGGTCGTGGTCCAACTGGAGGACAACATGCAGAAGAATGCAAATTGATCCATACTTATCTCCTTGTACAAAGCTCAAGTCCAAGGATAAAGGACTTTCACATAAAACCAGACACACTGAAACTAATAGAAGAGAAGGTAGGGAAGACCCTTGAATACCTAGGCAACAGGGGAAAAGTTCGTGAACAGAACACCAATGGCCTATGCTCTAAGATCAAGAATTGACAAATGGGACTTCATAAAATTGCAAAGTTCTGTAAGGCAAAGGACACTGTCAATAGGACAAACAGCAACCAACAGATTGGGAAAAGATCTTTACCATCCCACATCCAATAGAGGACTAATATCCAATATATACAAAGAACTCAAGAAATTAGACTCCAGACAACCAAATAACCCTATTAAAAAAAAGGGTATCGAGCTAAACAATGAATTCTCAACTGAGGAAATGTGAATGGCTGAGAAGCACTTAAAGGAATGTTCAGCATCCTTAGTCATAAGGGAAATGCAAATCAAAACAACCCTGAGATTCCACCTCACATCAGTCAGAATGGCTAAGATCAAATATTCAGGTGATACTAGATGCTGTCGAGAACGTGTGAGAAAGAGGGACACTCCTCCATTGCTGGTGGGATTACAAGATTGTGCAAGCACTCTGGAAATCAGTCAGGCGGGTTCCTCAGAAAATTGGACATAGCATTACCTAAGAACCCAGGTATACCACTCCTGGGCATATACCCAGAATGTCAGGAGCCAAGCTCAGAAGCTACCTGCTGTTCCAAGAGAGCCTCAGGGAATTCCCCACTGTTCTAGAAGGATTAGTCAGTAAGGAAGTTCTCTCTGGAACGTCTGGAAATTTCCCGGGAGCTGGTTACAACAGTGAGATGATCTAGGCAATAAACCACCTCTTTTGGGAGAACCGGACCTACAACTAGAAAGGATTTTCTGTTCATAAATAACCGTTGCCCCGGGACAATCTAGGGCAAACCGCAGAGTGCTCATGCCGGACCAAGAGTTAATGGAATCCCCTCCCCGTTCTTGCCCCTCTTTCTCCCTTGCTGAAGACTATATAATTTGTAAGCTATTCCCCCATTAAAGAGAGACCTGACAAAACTTCCTGCTGCAGGATCTCCGTTTTCTCTCCCACCTGTGTTATTTTTCAGGTCTACCTTGACACCCCACGAATAATCAGACCCGTAGGTCGGGTCACCAGAAGATGCTCCAACATATAACAAGGACATATGTTCCACTGCATTCATAGCAGCCTTATTTATAATAGCTAGAAGCTGGAAAGAGCCCAGATGTCCTTCAACAGAAGAATGGATACAGAAAATGTGGTATATTTACAAAATGGAGTATTACTCAGCTATTAAAAACAATGAATGTGAGAAATTCTTATGTAAATGGATGGAACTAAAAAAATATCCTGAGTGAAGTAACCCAATCACAAAAGAACACACATGGTATTTTCACTCACTGATAATTGTATATTAGCCCAGAAGTTCGAAATACCCAAGATACAACTCACAAACCACATAAAGCTCATGAAGAAGGAAGACCAAGTGGGGGGGGCTTTAGTTTTTTTTTAGAAAGAATAACAAAATACTCAAGGGAGCAAATATGGATACAAAGGCAGGACAGAAACTGAAGGAGGGCCGTCTGTAGACCATTCTACCTGGGTATCCATTCCATGTTCAGTCACCAAAGGTAGATGCTTGATGTGGATGTCAGGAGGTACATGCTGACAGGAGCTGATATAGTTGTCTCCTTAGAGGTCTGCAAGAGTTTTGACATATTCAGAGGCAAAATGCTCACAGCTAACCTTTAAAACTGATCATGGGTTCCCAAAGGAGGAGTTAGAATGAAGACTGAAGGAGTTGGAAGGGTTTGCGACCCCAATGAGGAGAACACAATACCAACCAACCAGGGCCCCAGGGTCTAAACCACCAGCCTGGGAGTGCTTAGGGAGGGACCCATGCTCCAGCTATATATGCAAGGGAGCTATATATAAGTGGGAGAAGAGATCCTTGTCCCATGAAGGCTGGACGTTGTGTGTAGGGGAATTCGAGGATGGTGAGGTGAGGTTGTGGGGGGTAGGTGGGGGCACATCCTCCATAGAAAGTAGGAGAGGGGGATGGGAATGGGGGTTTCTGGGATGGAGGGGGGAAAATAGGGGTAAGGGAGAACATCTGAAATGTAAATAAAATATCCAATAAAAAAATAAAAAAGAATAAATAAATTTTTTAAAAGAAGCATTGTAACTAGCAACAAAACTGACATAAATTCCATGGAACAAAACAGAAGACTCATTTGGGCAGTGGTGGTGCACATCTTTAACCTCAATAGTTTGGAGGTGGATCTTTGTGAGTTTGAGGCCAGCCCTGGTCTACAGAGTGAATTCCAGAATAGCCAGAGCTATACAGTGAAATCCTGTCTTGAAAAAAACAAAAACACCTGGGTTCCATCCCATATACAGTCACCAAACCTAGACACTATTGTAGATGCCAAGAAGTGAATGCTGACAAAAGCCTGATATAGCTGTCTCCTGAGAGGCTCTGCCAGAGCCCTAATGGGTCCCCAATGGAAGAGTTAGAGAAAGGACTGAAGGAACTGAAGGGGTTTGCAACCCCATAGGAAGAACTACAATATCAACCAACCAGACACCCCAGAGCTCTCAGGGACTAAACCACCAACCAAGAATACACAGGACTCCAGCCACATACATACAGAAGATGGCCTTTTTGGCCATCAATGGGAGGAGAGACCCTTGGGTCCTATGAAGGCTCAATGCCCCAGTGTAGGGGAATTCAAGGGCAGGGAGGCAGGAGTGGGTGGGTCGGGGGAGAACACCCTCATAGAAGCAAGGAGGGGAGATGGGATGGGGATTTCCGGGGAGGAAAGTAACATGTATTTAGAACCATCTGATATGACAAAGATGCCAAAAATACACACTGGGGGAAAGATACTATCGTCAACAAATGATACGGGGAAAATTGGATGTTCACATGTCAAAGAACAAAATTAAAACCACATCTATCACCTAGTACAATATCAATCCAAATGGTCAGAGACCTCAATGTAAAACCTGAAACAGTGAAAGTTCTAGACTATCAAAAAAAGAGCCGATGCCAATGCACTTTAAAATACTCATAAAATAGAAAGGAGGGGAAAATTTGTAAACTCTTTAAATCTTGTATTATAATGATGCTAAAAATAATTATCACAGAGGAAAATTGTAGAGCAATATTGTTGGAGATATAGATGCAAAAATCCCCAATAACACAGTGATGTTGGATAACACATTGAAACTATCAAGTGTTATGATCAAATTATTTCACTCCAAGGATGCATAGATGGCTCAAAGTTCACAAATCAGAAACTTTAATGTCAATGTTTACCTACATAACACACCTAACTACCACATCACGTATACACATGCACACCCACATACCCATTCAATAACATACACACATAAAACCTGAAAATAAAATCTCTAAAAATTATTATGTATATAAAATGAAATAAAAAATGAAAACTTACACAATGAAACCTTTAAGATACCAAAGAAAGAAACCAAAGATGACTTTAGACAATGGAAAAGTATTCCCATGCTCACAGATTGGGTAGAATTAGTAATTTAAAAATGACCATATTACAGAAAGCTATCTAATCTACAGATCGAAATGAGTGATGATTTGTATATGCTAGGCCCAGGAGTGTGCAGGATTACAAGGTATGGACCTGTTATAGTAGGTGTGTCCACTGTCGTGTGAGTTATAAGTCTCTCATTCTAGCTGCCCAGAAGTCATATTCTAATAGCACCTTCAGATGAAGAGGCAGAATTCTCAGCTCTGCCAACACCGGTCTGTCTACTTCTGAACCTGTAAGCCAAGCCCCATTTAAAATGTTGTCTGTTCACAGCATAAAATACTAAGACATAAATTGGTAACAGGGACTTGGGTGCTACTGTGATAGGCCCGACCATGCCTTTGTTTGGAGAATGTGGATTTGGAGACTTTTGGATATGAAAAGCCATGGAATGCTTTAAATGGGTGATCGTAGTAGGAAAAATGAAGACTTTGCTAATGAGAGTGATTTGAATTGTATAGACCTGGCCCAAGAGGTTTCAGTAGAGAATTTCAGTATGTGGCCTAGAGACTGTTTTTGTGGTATGTTGGTGAAGAATGTGCCTATTTTTTGCCTTTGTCTGGGATTCTGCCTGAGTCTAAGGTAAAGAGATTAATTGCATTGACAAGGGAGGTCTCATAAATACCCATCTAGACTTTGTTCTCTGGTTAAGTTCATGAACACCATTTGAACAAGTAATAGCAAGCTGCGAAAGCAAAAATATAAAACATGGTTCAGTATTTAAGGCCTACTCAGAAAATGAAATGCAGCTGAATCCTTGTTCATGGACATAAATTGAATTAAGGGAGTAGTAACCTTGGGGCAAGATCTCACCTGCTAAATTTGGTTCTGGCTGGTAGACAGCCTTTAATCCCAGGAGGCAAAGGGTTTAAGATCTCTGAGTTTAAGGCAGCCTAGAACAGCAAGTTTCTAAATGAAGTAAATTTAAATTCAAGTCTTTGTGGGACCATACCTTTAAATTCCAGTGCTTGGAGACAGGCATGCAGAGTTCTGAATTCAAAGTTAGTCTACAGAGCAAGTTCAGGACAACCAGATTAGGCAGTGAAGGAGTTGGAAAACAACCGAAAGCTGGTGATAATGTAATAGCACAAGGGCGCCATGTTCCAGCCCCAGCAAGCAGCAGACCATGGCAGGCTTTGGCCACAGCTTTAGGTCCAGTATAGAAGAAACTACTGGGACAATTGATGCTGGTAGCTGGAGCTAAGAAATTAGGGTTGATTAGAAGAGCCAGCATCACTGAGGTGAAATTGAGAGGCCAATCTTAAGTTCAGACTCCATTTTAGAGAACCTGACCTAAGTTTGAACTCAGGTAAACTAACAGGCTGGTACCTAGCCATTGGTTTCCAAGTGTCCTCCAACAAAACCCGACCCTAGCTTCAGTATCCTAGGCTAATCCCCAACAAGACTAGCGTCTCCAGGTTACACCCTCAACAAGACCAGCATTTCCAGGTTATTACCCCCAACAGACTTGTACCCCCAGTTTAAAACCTACCCCTGTCTAACAACCACCCAATTAGAAGAGAGCAGAGATTAAGTTATGATATGACTCCCTGGCACCAGTCAATTATGTTAAAGGCAACAGTAGTTTCCAATTAGATGCTTACACACACTTAAACCCCATGCAACCTTACTATAAAGCCTTTGCCTCAATAGATACCTGGGACTCCCCCACCACCAAAACTGTCCTGTGTGATGGTGGACATGGGGGATCCAAGCTAGCTCAAATAGAATAAAGACCCTGCTTAAGTTGCATCAGATTGGTTCCTGTCTGTGTTTTTGTGAGATCACTACTAACATTCCCTGGCACTACAAAATCTAGGAAGTATTTTCTGAGAACACAAAGAATTGTGTTCCAGAGATAGACAAGTGTTGTACCCCTGCACATCTGGACTAGGTGATGTGAAAGAGTCACCCAGGTGGTACTGGTTTTGAAGGCATGAAGGGTCATGAAGAGCAGCTGAGGCTTGGCACTGTGAGAGGCCATGGAAGGCCATTGGTGAAGGTGCAGCCTCAGTTGTAGTTGATGACCCAGACTGAAGAGGTCATGCAAAGAAGTTGAGGCTTGGCACCATGAAGAGAGCCTATGAGAGGTTAGTTGTAGGGGAAATGCCCATTTACTGAAAGATGTCAGTCCCATGGGATGACCACCAAAAACCCGTAGCATAAATGAAGTGGATAAAAACTAAGCTAAGAGTGCTAGAGAAAGCAGAGCTGCAGAAGTGACACCTGCCCTTTGGGGGAGCCCAGAAAGATCAATTGGGATCCCAAAAACAATGTTTTGTTTGAAACAAAAAGCTGTAACACTGAAGTTCCCATTGGAGACCACAAGAATTTTTGGGGAACCACGCCTTGAGCTATCTGCTGAGGAAAGCGCAACAGGGAGGGGAAAACCAGCCCGGGAGAAAGAACTTTGTTGCAGTCAACAAAGATAAAAGGGGGGTTGTGAGATCTGAAGACGGGCTATTGACTTGGAGATGCAAGTTTTGAAAGTTGCCCACGGGTTCCCTGTCTTGTTTTGGGGGATTATATTTAAGTGACTGGAGGACTCAGAAGAGACTTTGAACTTTGGACTTTTAACACTGTTGGGACTGCTATGGAGACTTATAAAATTTGGGAACAAATGTATTTTGCATTATGCTATGTTAGATATGCCTCCATAGACTCATGTGTTTGAACAAGCCTATGGGGTCAGGGGGGAAATGTGATGTTTTATATGTTTGGCCCGGGGAGGGGGCCTATTAAGGGTTTTTGCCCTTGGGGAGTGGGTGTGGGGAAAAAAAACCCTTTTAAACCTAGCTGCCTGGAAATCAGTATTCTTTTTAGCAGTCTCAGATGAAGATGTGATTTTCCCCAGCTCCTCCTGCCCGCCTGCCTGGATGCTAACATCTCTCGCCTTGATGAAAATGGACGGGAACTTCGGAACCTGAAAGCCAGCCTAAATAATGTTGCCCCTTTAAATAAAACTTACCTGGTCGGGGTGTCCCAGCTGAAAAAACCTAAAAAAAAATTTAATCTCATAAAAATACCAATGCTTTTTTTCTTCAAAAAAAAGGTAAAAGAAAAATATTAAATTGAAAATACAATTTAGATTATGAAAAATCCTGAGAAAAACATAGAAACCCCCTCAAGGAATCAAAATATTAATTTAAAAAATACACTAAAAGCTACAGTAAAAAAAGTAAAAAAATTTTTGTATTTGTATTAAAACAGTAGGCAAACCAATGGAATGGAAGGACAAGAAATTTTTTTTACATAGCTATAGTCATCGTTTCTTGATAAAGAACAAAAAAATGTATCTTTTAAAAATAGAGAAGAGCTGTTAAACCCATTTTTTTTGCTGGAAAAAAGGACCAATACATATAGAAGAATAAAACTTTTTTCTGTGACCAAGCCTTTTCTCCTGAGAGAAAAAATTCCTTAAGAAGATAGCCTGAGTTAAGGAGTTTTTAACCCCCTTTCCCCTCCCTGGGAGAAAAAATTGCAACTTAGCCAAACCCAAAAATGTTTTATTCCCCTCTTCCCCATAAAAGGTTTTGGGCTAAGGAATGTTGCAAAGAACTGACAATTACCAGAGTCTGGACCCTACCCTCCCCCCCTGCTTTCTTATAAGGTGCCCGGGAACAATAAAGTCACACTTGACAGACTTTCAGCCCTGTGCTTTTTCCCTTGTGTCCCCTGCCCCATTTTTCCCGCCTCCCCTTCCCAAGTTTTCATTAAAATCCCCGAGGCCCGGGCAATTTCTCTAGCTCTTCCTGTAAAAAAATCAACTCAAATCAGACCAAAAACCTTAACATAAAAATGTAAACCTCTGAATGCTAGTGAAAAGCTTACATATTCACATGACTTTCTTATAGGACTCTGAAAGCTCAGAAAATAACAAAAAAATTTAACAAGTGATATACATAAAAGTTGAGAGTTTCTGTGCAGCAGAAAAAAAAAAAATAAAACAGATGAAGACACGCTTATAACACAGGACAAAAAATTCTAGTTTAAAATTAGATATAAAAGAACAAAAAAAAAAAACCCTACCAAATAGATTAATAATTCAAAAATAAATGGACAAAAAAATTTGAGCAGACAGTTTTAAACAATAAATTTATAAATAAAGAAAAAAAATGAACATGTTTAGCCACAGGGAAATGTAAATTAAAAAAAGAAAACATTGAAAATTCTTACTCCTGTCAAAATGGCTATTATTTGAAAACAAACGTGCTCAGCAGGGTGCACACACTTTTAACCTCAGCATTGGGAGCAAAGGCAGGTGAATCTCTGTGAATTTAAGGCAAACATTAAAAGGGATTTTCCAGGACACCAGGTCACATAGAGCCCCTTTAAGAGAAAGGGAGAAATGAGAAATGGAAAGGGGGGAAAAAAAGGAAGGGAGAAAAGGAAAGGGGGGAGGGAGGGGGAAGGGGAAAGAAGGGGCAGGGTAGAAGGGATAGGATTAGAGAAAGGAAAAATTTTAAATGAGAGAAAAGAAAACCAGAAACTCTCTCCTATAAAAGGCTATAAAAATGACCGAAACAATGAAATTACAATAGACAGTATTTTTAAAGGGGACTTTTCAGGGGGTCCAACCCCTAAATAAAAACCCTACGGAAATATCGACTGTTTAAATCTGCCGAGACAGAGTAATCACCCCTTTAATAATTCTGTTCACTAGGTCGCCCAGATGCCCTGGGCCAAAAGGTGAAGCGGTGCTAAAACTTTTTGGTAGTATAGGGACTGTCCCCAGGTTTTTTCACGGCCCTTATAAATGGCTAATTTTTTAGAAACTATCTTGATGGAGACTTATGAAATTGAACTAAATGTATTTTGCATTATGCTATGTTTAGATATGGCTCCATAGACTCATGTTGTTTGAACAAGCCTATGGGGGTCAGGGAGTGAAATGTGATGATTTATATATGTTTGGCCCAGGGAGTGGCACTATTAGAGGGTGTGTCCTTGTTGGAGTGGGTGTGGGGTATAAAACCTTTATCCTAGCTGCCTGGAAATCAGTATTCTGTTAGCAGTCTTCAGATGAAGATGTAGGACTCCAGCTCCTCCTGCACCATGCCTGCCTGGATGCTACCATACTCTCGCCTTGATGATAATGGACTGAACTTCTGAACCTGTAAGCCAGCCTCAAATAAATGTTGTCCTTTATAAAACTTACCTTGGTCATGGTGTCCACAGCTGTAAAACTCTAAGACAAAATATAATCTCATAAAAATACCAATGAGCTTTTTTTTTCACAGAAGTAAAAGAAATATATTAAAATTGATATAGACATATTTATGAATTATGAAAAATCCTGAGCAAACATAGTAACCCTCTAGGAATCATAATATTTAATTTCAAAATACACTAAAAGCTACAGTATCAAAAGTAACATTGTATTTGTATTAAAACAGATAGGCAAACCAATGGAATGGAAGGAACAAGAAATAAATTTACATAGCTATAGTCATCTGTTTCTTGATAAAGATACTAAAAATGTATCTTTTTAAAATAGAGAAAGAGCCTGTTTCAACCAGTTTTGCTGGAAAAATTGGACCTATACATATAGAAGAATAAAACTATTTCTTGCTGGGAGCCAAGACCTTCTTCTTCCTGAGAGCAAATGCCAGTTAAGAAGATAGCCTGAGTTAAGGAAGACCTTATCCGCCTTCCTGCCTGGGAGAGAAAATTAGCAACTTGAGCCTAACCAATGTTTTATTGCCCTCTTGCCATGAGAAAGTGGTTTGGGCTAAGGAATGCTTGCAAAGAACTTGACAATTACCAGATGGCTCTGGACCCTACCCTCCTCCCTGCTTGTCTTTATAAGGTGACCCGAACAATAAAGTTCAAGCACTTGATCAGACTTTCAGACCTGTGCTTCTTCCTTGTGTCTCTTGTCCCATCTTTCGCCTCCCTTCCCTAGGGTTTCATTGAATCCCGAGGGCCGGGGCAATTTCTCTAGCTCTTACCTTGTACAAAATCAACTCAAATCAGACCAAAAAACCTTAACATAAGATGTAAACCTCTGAAACTGCTAGTGGAAAGCTTAACATTATTCACAATGACTTTCTTAATAGGACTCTGAAAGCTCAGAAAATAACAAAAATATTTAACAAGTGATATTACATGAAGTTAGAGAGTTTCTGTGCAGCAGAGAAAAAAAATGAACAGAATGAAGACACAGCTTATAACACAGGACAAAGATTCATAGATTAAATTCAGAATATAGAAAGAACTTAAAAAAAACCCTACCAAATAGATTAATAATTCAAATAATAAATGGACAAATAAACTGAGCAGACAGTTTTTAAACAATGAATAATAATTATAGAAAAAAAATGAACATGTTTAGCCATCAGGGAAATGTAAATTCAAAGTACATTGAGATTCTTACTCCTGTCAGAATGGCTATTATTTGAAAACAAACAGTGCTCAGCAGGGTGGCACACACTTTTAATCTCAGCATTTGGGAGGCAAAGGCAGGTGAATCTCTGTGAATTTAAGGCAAACATATATAGAGAGTTCCAGGACAGCCAGGTCTACATAGAGACCCTATCTTAAGAGAAAGGAGAAATGAGAAATGGAAAGGGGAAAAAAAGGGAAAGGGAGAAAAGGAAGAGGGGAGAGAGGGAGGGGGAAAGTGGAGAAGGGGCAGGGTAGAAGGGATAGGGATTAGAGGAAAGGAGAAAAGTTTATGAGAGCAAGAATACCAGAAACTCTCTCCTAGAAAAGGCTATACAAATGACCGAAACAATGGCAATATCAATAGACATGTTAATGTTGAAATGGGGACTTTTCATGGGGTCCTACTCCTAGAATAAGAACTACATGGAATAGTCGACTGATTATATCTGCCGAGACAGAGTAATCAGCCCTTAATAATTCTGTATCACTAGGTCTGTCAGATGATCCTGGGCCAGAAGGCTGAAGATCGGATGCTCCAACGTTTTGTAGTATAGGGACTGTCCAGGTGTTCAACGGTCTCTATAAATTGGCTAAGTTTTAGAAACTATGCTTTGTGTTTCCATAATTTCAGGTAATTCAGTCATTCTGGATTTCTGAAGGGGTTGAAGACTTATAGTCTCATAGCCACCAATCCTGGCTATTTACTTTGAGAGAAAAGACTTGAGAGGATGGTTTTCAGCTGACATTCATTCTAAAGCCAAGAAAAAAAGCCAGGTTCAGAACTAAGTCTTTTATGTTAGGAGAGATGACAGAGGTTCTGGTTAGTCAACAAAATGATGGACTTGGTATTAGGTCTATCTTGTACCTTACTGATACAAATTGGTATAGCTATGCTCTAATTGTATTTTAAGAGAAAAGTTTTATCTTAACAGGAAGGGTGATATGTAGGAGGAGCTAAGGTGGGAGGAGTAAGAAGAGGAAGAGGAGGAGGAGCTAGGAGACGAGAGAGAGTGAGGTGGGGGAGGGGAACATGGAAGTGGATGTTCGTGTGTCTCCGCCAGTCAAAGATAGTTGGTATATCTAGGTTGGGTATTGGGTTACACTTCTGATTGTATGAGTATCTTGTTATTGAGCATTACTAAACTTATAAAGCCTTTGATTAACATTAAAAAAAAAAAAGAACTACAGGCAACTAATGACTGCTAGGAGAAAAATTAGCCTCTCCCAGACAGCCCTGTCATGGCTTGAATATGCTTGGCCCAGGAAGTGGCACTATTTGGAGGTGTGGCCTTGTTGGAATAGGTGTGTCACTGTGGACACGGGCTTTATGACCCTCATTCTAGCTGTCTGGAAGTCGGTCTTCCACTAGCAGCTTAACACTCAGCTCTGTCTGTATCATGCCTGCCTGGATGCTGCCATGCTCCTGATGATAATGTACTGAATCTCTGAACCTATAAGCCAGCTTCAATTAAATGTTGTCCTTATAAGAGTTGCCTTGGTCATGGTGTCTATTCACAGCAGTAAAACTCTAACTAAAATAACCCCTTTATTGGCTATCTAATGCAGAGTGGTCAGTCTTGAAAACATAAACACATAAACAACAAAAATAGACTCAGCAGGTTGGATTATGTGTGTGTGCGTGTGTGTGTGTGTGTGTGTGTGTGTGTGTGTGTGTGTGTGCATATGCATACATAAGTGGGGCAGTAGACCATGCCACTATACAAGAAACTGGTAAGATAGAGCAGATTCAGGAACCCTGGCAATTCTCATAATTGAGAATGGTAGGCATTTAAATCTACTCCCAACCAGGTTCCAGTCCTGGAACATGTGACTAAGACACTCCCAGGACACTCCATTGAGAGGACTGTGACAATCACCTGAAGTTCTTCCACATGCAGATGAGGCATCCCTAACATCTCAGACCCAGCCAATAGAAAGCATCTGCCTCTAGATCTCACCCCAACCCTAAATGTTTATAAGGTCTATCCACAAGGAATAAAGTGCATGAGTTATTTTACCAAAGATTGAAGATGCCTGTCTCATTGAGCTGTAACACTCCAGGGAGAAGAGTTTTCTCTCCTGAAGCTTTCAGCATTGGCCTTGATCCCACCCAACAAGCCAGGTGTGCACTAGACCTCAGCCACTTCCTGCTGGGTGGCTTCAACTCCGGCTCCTATCTGTCCATTGTATCTTGACGCCTGCCACCAACTCTGGCAGTGGAAGGGGTCCAGTGGACTACCCTACTCTGGCCTCCCTTTGAAGAGCTGTAACTCTTTGGCTGCTCTGGCCAGGTCCTGCAGATCCCTGATGACAGCTCCTGGTATGCAGACTGGCATACATACATATGCAGTATGTATGTGACAATAATAATCAAAGAAAAAGAAGCTATCACTTTGAGAGAGGGTGTCATGGGAGGGGTTGGAGGGAGGAAAGGCAAGGGGGAAAATCATGTAATTCTATTTCAATTAAAATACATTTTGTAAAAAACCTAAAAGTAGAACTAACCATATAAGACAGTTATATCACTCAAGGATATATACCATGGGAATCAAAGTCAATATTTAAAAGAGATACTTACACATTCTTATTTATTGATATACTACTTCACAACATCCCAGTTATGGAATAAATCTAGATGCCAACATAAACAAATGAAAAATATAGAATGTACATTCAATTTAGTAATATTCAGCCACAAAATAAAAATCCTGTCATTTTCAGGAACATGATCAGAATTAAGATCATCATATTTAGTGAAATAAACAATATTGAGAAAAACAATATATCATATATTTCTTCATATGTGATATCTAGTGGGAAAAAGATGGAAGACTAAAGTTGTAGTTTTTTTTTTTAAAGAGTATATTCTTTTATTGATTTTTTTTGTTCATACATCTTATTTTTAACTTTCAATAATAAAATTCAATAAATTTGATTCCTTAATCATAAAAACTTGCTATACACATTATTTACAAGTTGCCAAAATCTACAAGCATAACAAACATCACAAGGACTTCACTGACTTCTATAGCACGGGACCATCACATAGAAGGGAGTAACTAATTAACATACATTCAAATGGAAAATTATAGATATGCACAGTGTATTTGGCACTGTTCATTAATATTGGAACATTTTATTGTCAGAAATAGGCATTCTTAAGCCTTAGTCACAACATACCAGAATTTGCTATTCACATTACAATCAGCATTTCAACTTCAAACAATAACTGTTCAGTTTTAAGGAGCAATCACAAGCAGACGTTAATGTTTGTGTAGCATGTACAATGTTCTAGATTAAATCTCTAGTATCAGAAAAGAAAATGACGTAAAAGTAGACTGAGGACTATTAGGAAAGTAGAAAGAGATCAGGGAGAGGGGTAAGAGAAAAGAAAAGAGGACAATGGGGAATGGGTAGAATAAAAACATGTATGTTATGGAATGATATGAAACATAATGAAAGCCATTTGTGTATAACTGAACTGTTCTAATAAAACAAAACTGACTAAAAAACATCCAACAATCATTGGTTACAGAATAAACAGAAATGCCTAAGTTGAAACATCTGGAAATGTCAATAAGAACATGTAATCACAGGTGAGCCAATATTGATAACATTAAGGATATATAAAGAAAGAAACAGCCACTTTTGAAATTCTGCTGACCAACAGCTACAATATTTTACTTACTAAATGATACAGTTAAATCTGAGCAGAAAGACTGCATTAGGAATTGTAATAAAGACAACTTAGATTCTATATTTAGACAGCACAGAATAACACTAAGAAATTGGAAACCCAAATGTTTTACATTTTAACTCAAAATACAAAACAAAAAATTAACTATGTAATTGTAAAAAAAAAATCCAATTGGACATTTAATTATAGAAGGGTTTGGAGTAGCCTAGTCAAGAGCTTGGCAAAATTACTTTTCCCAAAGCAAAGACAAAATGAAAAGTTGTCAAAAAATACCCCTTTATGGCAGATATTAACCAAAATGATATAATAATCTAAGAAGTATTAATTACACTCCAGCCAGGGAAGCAAGTAGGTTAACTCTCAAACCTTTCCTCCAAATCAAAATCCAATCCTCCACTTTCATTCATATCTCTGTAGCAGAACACTTGCTCTGGTCTCCACTTCTTTGTCACCACTTCCAGTGGGACACACAGATCATCCTCTTCAAACTTCCTTTTCCTTGACTCATCCCATATAAAAATGGCCATCCTACCAAAAGCAATCTACAGATTCAGTGCAATCTCTATTAAAATTCCTGCATAATTCTTCACAGATCTTGAAAGGACAATTCTCCATTCCATGTGGAAAACAAACAAACAAAAAACCCTGAGTAATAAATCCTGAAAAAAATTCTGAATAGTAAAAAGTATTGAAATCACCATCTGTCATTTCAAGTTGTACTACAAAGGCTATAGTAATAAAAACAGCATATTGGTACAAAAACAGACCTGTTGATCAACAGATTCAAATTGAAGACACAGACATAAATCCACATACCTATGGACACCTGATTTTTATAAAGAAGCCACAAACACACAGTGGAAAAAACAGACAGCATCTTCAATAGATGGTGCTGGTTAAACTGGATGTCAGCATGTAGAAGAATGAAAATAGATCCACATCTATTACCCTGCACAAAACTCAAGTAACTCAAAGACCTCAACATAAAACCAGATACACTGAACCTGACAAAAGAATAAGTGGAGATATCCTCGAACTCATTGGCCCAGGAAATGACTTTTTGGACAGAACACCATTAGAACATGTACCAAGATCAATGATTAATAATTAATCATGAAAGTAAGAAGCTTCTTCCTAGCAAAGAGCACTGTCATTCCAACAAAATGACAGCCTACAGAAAGAAAAACTTTTTTTTTTTTTTTTTTTTTTACCAATTACACATCTGATAGAGGGCTAATATCCAAAATAGATAAATAATTGAAAAATCTAGGTATCAACAAAACAAATAATCTGATCAATAGGATACACCCTCAGAAAAGGGTGAGGAGGAGTTGTGGGACCCAGAGGGGTCAAGGACACTCTGAAAGTACAGCAGGGGAATCAACTAAGCAGGACTCACGAGGGCTCAGAGACTGAAGCAGCAATCCTGGAGCCTGCACGGGTCTACACTAGATCCTCTGCATATATGTTATGGTTGTTGGTTTGATATTTTAAGGAGACTCCTGACAATGAGAGTGGGTGTGTCTCTGTCTCCTTTGCCTTCTTTCAGGACACTTTTCCTCCTAGTGGGTTGCCTCACCCAGTCTGGTTATGAGGGTTTGTGCCTGCTCTTATATTTTATTGTGCCATGTTTAGTTGATGTCCCTGGGAGGCCTCCTTTCTGGGGGGAGATGGGGTAAGGGGAGTAGATTTAGGGGAAAGGGGAGGTGGGGGACTAGAAGTCGAGGGAGGGGAAACTGCAGTTGGGACATATAGTATGAGAGAAGAATAAATAAAAAATATTTTTAAAAAGACTTTCTGAACACAACACCAATAGTACAAGCACTAGGTTTAATAAATGGGACCTCATGAGACTGAAAAAACTTCTGTATGACAAAGGACACCATCATTTGGACAAAGCAACAGCCTACAGAATGAGAAAATTTTTTCATTAACTCCACCCACATCGAATAAAGGACTAATATCTAAAATATATAAAGAACTCAAGAGACTAGATATAAAAAAAAAATCCAAATAATTCAATTTAAATATGGGGTACAGATCTAAACAGAGAATTCTCAAAAGAAGAAAGTCAAATGGCTGAGAAACACTTAAATAAATGTTTGAGATCTGTAGGTTTATATTTTTTTCAACCTACTTTAATAAGTGTTCAACCTTCCATCTAGCCCACCACCCTCCAGAGATAATGGAAAAAGAAAGGTTATTAGGATATGGGGGAAGTGGACCTTTAGAAACAGTTTTTTTTTGGAGCCATTCCAATTTTTGTTGTTCTTAGTCTAGTCCACTTGCAAGCACCAAACACAAATCATGAGCTCCAGTCCAGTCCAATCTGCAGACACTACATGCAAATCAGCAAGGTCAGTTCAATCCAGAAGAAACTGTGAGGTTCCCCTATAAGCAAGTCTGATGAAGCAGCCAGAACCTCAAGAGAAGTTATTTGGTGAGTTTCTCTCTGACATCACCCCAAGTGATGCTCAACAACTCAGTGTAAGTCAAACCAATATATGCATGTAGTCAGTGAAGACTAGCAAGGCAGAGCAAGGCAAACCAATGCTCCAGCTCCAACTGTCTTTGGGGGTCATATTTATATTCTTTCTAAACATCATGCATCCATGTTTGCTATAGCAAGACATCCTTCCACCTGTGTCTGCTTCAGGAAAATATTCTTTCCCATGTCTGCTTTAGCAAAACATCTTTTCACCTGTGTGCCCCAGCAAAACATCATTTGACATAACTGACTTTCCAAAGACATTAGAGAAGTTTCCACTTCAGAGATTCTTAGCCATCAAGAAAATGCAAATCAAAACAACTCTGGGATTCCATCTTACATCTGTCAGAATGACTAAGATCAATTGTCGGGCCGTGGGAGGGCCCATGGGCTTGGAACCCCAGACTGCAGGTGTTTGGCCACACCCCCAAAACCCAGGGCCCTGCTCCACTTAACCTGTAACTTCAGTCACGTAAGACATATTAATGAGGCCGGGGACATAGCTAATTAAATTTTCTCCCTAGCCCCTCCTCTCTCCCACTCCCCAATATAAGGGAGCCTCTTTGGGCATTTGCCTGGGCGGCGCACATCATCCAGATACAACTATCATCATGGATAATAAAGCTATTCCTTAGAAACTCAGTCCACGTGTCTTCTCGGGCCTGCTTCCAGCGTCTGAGACTCTAAACCTTTTCATCTATGTGGGAACCACCACCGCAGGGAAAGCTCTGGCCCTGGGACATCTCCACTGCCGGCCTGCAGGACTCCAGAGGCCAGGGCCGCCCCAGACGCATGTTCTTTTTTCTTTTGTTTTAGCCTACAATCAATAACACAAGTGATAGTTCATGCTGTTGAAGATGTGGAGCAAGGAGAAACACTCCTCCATTGCTGGTAGGAGTGCAAAGTTGTACAGTCAATGTGGTGGTTCCTTGGGAAGATAGTAATTGATCTACTTCAAGATCTAGCACATAACCAAAGGACACAAGTACAATTGCACAACCACATTCATTGCTGCTCTATTCATAATAGCCAGAAATTGGAAACAACCTAGATGTCTTTCAACAGAAGAATAAAGAAAACGTGGTACACTTACACAATGGAATATTATTCAGCTGTTAAAAAATGACATCATGAAATTTGCAGGCAAATGGATGGAACTAGAAAAAATCAGGGGTAACCTAGACCCAGAAATATAAATATGGTATATATTTGCCTATATGTGCATACTGACCATTAAATAAGTGATAACAAAGCTACAATCCATATACCCAGTGAGGTTAGGTATAGAGGAAGAAAATAGAGGGTACAGTACAGATCTCATTAAGAAAGAAAAATAGAATAGATAATTATGGTTGAGTGGGGGCTAGATTGGAAAAAATCAAGTAGGAAGAGGGGGCTGAGAAAGGGAATATATGGAGACAGCTAAAATTATGGGCCATTTGAGGGATAATATGGAATCCTAATTGTCTTAATGTTTTACTGCTGTGAATAGACACCATGACCAAGGCAACTCTTATAAGAACAACATTTAATTGGGGCTGACTTCCAGGTTCAGAGGTTCAGTCCATTATCATCAAAGTGGAAACATGGCAGCATCCAGGCAGGCATAGTGGAGGAGGAACTGAGAGTTCTACATCTTTATCTGAAGGCTGCTAGGAGAATACTGGCTTCTATGCAGCTAGAATGAGAGACTATAATCCACACTCAAGTTGACACCTACACTAACAGGGCCACACCTTCTAATCATGCCACTCAATTCGAAGAGCATATACAAACCATCACATTCCACTTCCTGGACCACATAGGCTTGCTCAAACACATGAGTCTGTAGGGGCCATACCTAAACATAGCATAATGCAAAACACATTTAGTCCAACTTCATATCCCAATAATGTTAAAAGTTCAAAGTCTCTTCTGAGATCTATCCAATCACTTAACTGTAATCCCAAAAGCAAGACAGGAAACCAGTTGGGCAAACTCTAAACACTGCATCTCCAAGATTGATGTCAAAGCAGCCTTCACATCTCCAACTCCATTTTCATCTTTGTTGACTGCAACAACGTTCTTTTCCTGGGCTGGTTCCACTCCCTGTTAGCAGCTTTCCTCAGCAGATAGCCCACAGCTGTGGCATCTCTAACATCTTGGGGTCACCAAGGCAACTTCAATGTTACAGCTTCTTGTTTCAATATCTGGGTTCCACAACTGATCTTCTGGGCTCCTCCAAAGAGCTGGTGTCACTTCTGCAGCTCTGCCCTCTGTAGCACTCTAAGCACAGGTTGATCCACTTTACTGCCACTGCTGTTCTTCTGATCATCCCATGGTACTGGCATGTCCAATAGAATGGGCTCTTCCACTACAATAACCTCTCATAGGCTCTCTTCATGGTGGCAAGCCTCAACTTCTTTGCATGACCCCTTCAGTCCTGGGCTATCAACTGCAACTAAGGCTGTACCTTCACCAATGGCCTTCCATGTCCTCTCACAGTGCCAAGCCTTAGCTGCTCTTCACGATCTCTTCATGCCTTCAAACCCAGTACCACCTAGGTGATTCTTACACATTACCAAGTACAGCTGCTGCAGGAGGTACAACCTTGGCTATCTCTGGAACATAGCTTCTTTGTGCTCTCAGAAAGCATTTCCCAGAAGATTTCACCTCAGTGATGTTCGTCTCTTTTTAATCACCACTAATTTCTTAGCTCCAGCTAAGCAGCATCAGGTGTTCCAGTAGTCCCTTCTATTTTTCACTCTAAAGCCATAGCCATGTGGGTGAAGCTGCCATGGTCTGCTGCTTGCTGGGCCTGGAGCATGGCCCCCTTGTGCTATTACATTATCACCAGCTTTCTGTTTTCTAACTCCTTCACTGCCTAAGCTTGGCTGTCCTGGAACTTGCTCTGTAGACTGACTTTGAACTCAAGAGATCTGCATGTCTGTCTCCTAAACACTGGGATTAAAGGTGTGGTCTGCCAAACCTGGATTTAAAGTTTTCTTTACTTTATCAGTTCCAGGCTAGCCTTTAAGTCAGAGATCTGTTTGGCTTTATCTCCAGGGATTAAAGGCTAACATGCCTGGACCTAAATTTAGCTGAGTGGGATCTTGCCCAAAGGTCATTACTCTCTTAATTCAATTTAATATCCTTGAACATAGGATTCAGTTCAAGGCCATTCAACAGATGTTCAGCACAATCCCCCTGAGGCCAATTGAGAAGCCATCATTCCTTTTCTTACTCAGAACATTTCCTTCAAAACCAGCTACTCCTTGCCTTGAACACACAGGTGTGGCACAGGCTGGGTTTTCCCAAGATCCTTGCATTGCTGTTAGTCTTTACATGGGACAATACAAAGTTTCGGTTCACCTCAGATAAGCATAAGGAGTGCCTGGTATTGTATAAAAGGTCACAGTGGGACTCAACTGGTGGATCTCTGGTCACCAGATAAAGAATCCTAAGAACAAAGAGGTTATTGTCCAGAAGTTTAGTCCTCAATCCCTAGATCTGAAAGGAGGAAAACAGCTGCCAGAAACAGCATAGATAATGAATTAATATTTTGCTGCCATTCTCAGAGTTGACAAGCAGAGACAGAGTAGTACTGTGTGACTCCTGAGACAGACACTAAGAAAAGCAAGTAAGCTATCTGCCACAGTCTGTATTTCCAAGAAAAAACTAGGAGAAATAAACACATGGTAGAAGTTCCCAGATTCTACCACTACAGTGAACATTCTGTTCATCACACTGCTTATGAAACAATGTATGACTTCTTTTAATATTGTGGTAAATCATGTTTTCTTTTCATGGTTGTTCTATAATAAAGACTTGGTCCATAGTGCTTATATTTCTCTTGCACCTCTGTAGTCACTTACCTAATGTAAAATTAACTACTTTTAAACTTTAACTACACTGTATCCTGACAAGCAAACTATAAAATAAAAGCAACAATAAAATAAAACCACTGTATGAAAATGGATTATTACAATGTTCCTAAGTAGGAGACTTCAGTGGTTTTGCTCAGTAATTAAACGATAAAATCTTCAACTATTTTGTTTTTATGAAACTTGCTGGTGGTGTATTATGTTCCTTCAATACATAAATAACATTTTGGACAATAATTTTTGTTTAAAATTCTTTACTAAAATAGTATTCTCATGAGCATTATTCAGAGTTAACATTCAATTCATGCACAAAAGAATTCCATTTCCAATAGTTTTAAAATGTTCTTCAGAATTGTTTTCATAACGTTTCTAGCCTGACTTCCCTCCTACAACTCCATTGACAGCTTTGCTCCGAGAGGGGCAGACACGGGGTACAATCTGATCAGAGAACATTAGTGAAAATGAGATAGAAAGAATGCAGCCTAGGAGGAGTCAGTCTCAAGCACAGCTTGCTCCAGCTCTTTCATTGTTAGGCCCAACTGTCCCTATCCTGATCTCCAGTAAGGCTATAAGGCAAAACTAGCACAAATCGTGAGAAAGGCATAGGGGCAAGGCAGGAGTGTCCTCCTCAGCCAGTGTAAGATGAGTACTATCACCAAGGGATGAGGATTGGAGTTGCCCACTGGCCCGGCCCTGTGCCAGGTCCCAAAGCATAAGACTAGGTGCGGTGGGTCCTGGCCACCTAAGACAACCCTTCCCAGACCCGAGTGGCTGCACCTACCTGCGCTGATAGTCGCGACTCAGATGTTTGAGGAGGCCAAAATGCAAGCAAAAAGGGGCTGTACTGTAGCCCTGTCAGTCCTTTTGCGTTTTACTACCCAGCTCCCCCAAGGCAGTCTGACTCCCGCTCCCCTCCCCCAGCCTGCTCTAGCCCAGCAGAGAACCTTAAAGCCCCGCCCTGCTCCTTCCGGCTTTGCAGAGTGGAATCCTCACAAGGCGCATTTAAAGACTAGGATCCAGAAAGATCAGCCAAGTACTGTAGTCGGTAGTCTTCACTGAACAAATTTGGAAGTATAACAAGAGAAAGACGGGTCCAGGATGTTACAGTGCATGTAAAACTCGGGTTACCTGCCTTTTTCTGTGTTCTTCTATAATCTCTTGTCTGTGATTTTATTAATGGTAGCTTATCGATGTTTTATAAAATGTTAAATTTTTACACTATCCTTCCACATGTCACATATCCCTCACTACTGGATTTCCATAGATTCAGATGAGAGTTTTGAATCAAAGCCCAACTACAGTGCTAATATAGTAAGCTTTAAAAGGGGAATAAACCACAAGAAATGAACACTTTGTACGAATGAAATTTAATAATAATGCATACTAGAAAAACCAAGCATGAAATAATCTGTAATAAAGGTACAAAAGGAAACACGTTTTTTGAGTCAACATTAACAAAAGAAGAAAAATTTTCATTATGACAGAGGCTTTTTAATATTCCTCTATCATTTTTATCCTGGAATTCTTTCTATCTACAGTTGTTCATTTGGAAAAGTTAGTCTTCTTTAAAACTCAATTTTGGTATTCCTCTGTGATTCCTCAGTCATTTCTATATAAATTTATATTCTTTTCCCATTGATTCCATATGCCTTATATAGCACTTATTCTGGATTCTAATATCTCTTTCTGCATATTTTTTTTTTTTTTTGTGCAGTAAACAAGCAGCCTTTTGAAAGCAGAAAGTATTTATTTTTCAAATTTGATTCCCAAGCATACGATGTATTTTTAATGAATCACTGTCTGTGACTAGTATTATTTCTGTCTTGACAACTAGTTTTATTAGCATTATATTGAAATTTCAATTGTCTTCTTTTTTTTTTTTTTTTTTTTTTTTTTTTTGGTTTTTCGAGACAGGGTTTCTCTGTGTAGCCCGGGCTGTCCTGGAACTCACTCTGAAGACCAGGCTGGCCTCGAACTCAGAAATCCGCCTGCCTCTGCCTCCCAAGTGCTGGGATTAAAGGCGTGTGCCACCACCGCCCGGCTTTCAATTGTCTTCTTAATTCTACTCAAACCTTAAGAGTTCTTGAAAAGATTAAGCTGTATATTCTGATTTGAATTTGTATTAGTCATAAAGGTCTTTAAAATTATTAAAATAAAAGGATTAGATAAATTTAGAACAGTTTATATGATTAAAGAACAATTTGTGAACCTGCAGCCCTGAGTATCAGGAAAGATTCAGAGAGCTCTACCCCTACTATATAGGCAATCTGTATTTATAAATAAAACATGAAAGTGATATACAAAATTAGCATGTTTGGTTACAACTTGAGGTTCATGTTGTTTAGGCATTTTCTGAGAAGTTTGCAACCTGCAGCTGGCTGAACCTCAGCTGGTGTGACAAGAGTGAAATTACTACAGTTGTCTCCTTTTGTCTCTAAAAAATGCATTCCAAGACCCCCAGTGGATGATAGATAACATGTATAGTTCCTATGTATTTTCAAACTATACATATTAATCACATTTGTCACCACTGTAACAGCAACCTGAGGGGAGTTTTAAAAAGAAAAGATTTATTTTGACCTATAGTTTCAAAGGTTTCAATCATCATTGGCTAGATCCAATGTTTTGAGCCTGAAACAAAGCATAGTATTATGGAAACGGGATTAGGGAGGACTTCGGTATTAATCAGTAGGTTGCAGTATTTTCACATATCAAGTTAGAGTTTGGTACATATATAGACAACTTCAGGCCAAATTTAATTAAATTTAACACACATAGCAGCTTTTGGGTCAACTTCTCAGTTTTGAAAATTGATCAAAATCCTAGACACCAATAATTCTGTCACCATCATAATGACTTGTTTGGTCTCAATTTAGAGTTCAAAAGTCCCAATGTCAAATTAATTGGATGATTTTTTTACATGTTCTTTATATTTTTTGTTATTGTATGATGAGACCACTTAATGAACAAAGGATGATTGTGACATGATTGTTTAAAACTTCTAAGAAGAGACCCTGTACCAAACAGGCTACTGTGATAGTTCCCAGGAAGAAACTAAAATGTGCTCTTTAACGAGAATTTTCATGAAATGAACTCACCTAAAGTAAAATAATTCAAAGTTCAGATAATAAAAATAGTTCAGCAGTATTTGAATGTAATTGTTTATGGTTTTTTTCCTCAGGTCATAGTAGCAATTAACGATCATAGTTCACTGTGATATGACCTGACTTAAAGAAGTAATCATTTCTGTTGTGAACAAAGCTATAATAACAAGTCAGTAATCTGAAGACTTACAAAAAGGAACACAAAAATTGGAAAATGTTGGAAATAGGCACACTTGTCATCCACCATTCAAGATACCAGTCAATTAACTGCTAATTTCAAACATATATGTCATGTCCCCTTCATCATATGGAATTTCTTCTATGTATTTATTTGTTGCTGTGCCAGGCAAACAGCAGAATTTAATATCTATTTAAAGATTAGTTTAGTTCTGTTTAATAGCATACATAAGCCTCTAGTACGGGCAAGGGAAGATCTAAAGCCATGTGGTGTTTTATTATATATACATATATTATTAAATATATTATATTTATTAAATATATATATTGTCTACTGTTCATAGAATAGCTTCATGCTTCACCTGTCCAATATCCTTGGAGGTCTAATTGATTTGGCTATAAAATACAAAATATTCCAAGAGTGAACCACCAGGAAACTTTCTTGAACCCTACTTGGAATAACTCTTTTAGAAAACTCTGGTTTTTGTTTTTTGTTTTTTGGGTTTTGGTTTTTGTTTTTTTGTTTTTTGTCATTTTGAGTTGTCTTAACAATTTCTAAACTGTCTGTCTGGTTTAGAATAAAGTTCTACCAAATAATTTTTGGATTTTGGGATTTAAGTAATTTGTGATGATGAGCTGATTCAATTTCAAGTTTTTTAAGTGAATCAGTTTCTTTATTGGAGTTTTATTCTTTATTCTGAAGCACATATTAGTGCCATATCAATCCTAATATATCTCAAAGAAGGTTTAAGATATCATTTGACAGTACTTCCAAGATATAACCAAAATATGTTATAAAAGTTAATATCTATATCTATAATATATAAAATCTATAATATCTATATAATAATATCTATATCACCTAAACCAAGATATGTTCTAAAAGTTAATAGACACGTGTAGTTTTCCATTCTTTCATAAATCTTGAAGATTAAACACATTAGGATTATAGTTAGTCAAGAACTATAGTACTGCCGGGCGGTGGTGGCACACGCCTTTAATCCCAGCACTTGGGAGGCAGAGGCAGGCGGATTTCTGAGTTCGAGGCCAGCCTGGTCTACAGAGTGAGTTCCAGGACAGCCAGGGCTACACAGAGAAACCCTGTCTTGAAAAACCAAAAAAAAAAAAAAAAAAAAAAAAATAGTACTAAGGTAAACAATTAAGGACTATATGTGATAAAATAAAATGGTCATAGATAAACTTCTTATGAGAATTCATACCATAACAATGCAATTAATACAAATTTGATTATTTCTGTTGCATGCAATATTTTAATTACTAGAACTATGGCTGATAGTCTTATACCATGATTATTACATTTCTGTGGATGTCATACCATTTCCGAAGCACATATTAGTGCCATATCAATTCTAATATATTTCAAAGAAGGTTTAAGATATCATTTGATAATACTTCCATACAATATACAACTAATTCATTTAATATCTATTTTTCTATAAAGATAAATATCTTTTTTGAGCTGTTCCAAGGCCTATTTGAAATTTTTCAAAGTTTCTTAAGAGTATTAAAATAATTTACTTAGAATTTTATTTTGGAAATCTCATTTAAAAATGTCAAAGTTTCCCTCCTATACACACCAGGCCCTCAAAATAAAATAATTTTTAAAACAGAAAGTAGTTTGAGAGGAGATTAGATGAATTACTGTATCTAAAAACTGAAGTAATTTAAATCTATGAAAAATAAAATAACTAGAGCTACTTTTAAAAAATGTCAAAGATTTTAAAATAATTGTAAAATATAATCGCAAGTTGTGAAAATACAATCACAAGTCACTGTGAACAATAATAGTTCTTTAAAATTTTATCAGTACATCTACATTGTACAAACTGATTGGCTTTACAATATATTTTGTTCAGACTTATCATATACTTTGTATTCACTTCTCAGTTTTATTTCCTGTTTCCCTTCACTTCTCATGTTGGTCCCCTTCCTCTTCTCAAATTGTCCTTTCCATAATATTTTCTTTTTTATTTGAAGTACCAAGAATAATATAGTTTAAATATAAATTTTAAATTGAAACAGAATTACATCATTTCCCCTTTCCCTTTCCTCCTTCCAGCTTTTCCCAGGTACCTGCCTCCAATGCCTCCTATGAACCCTACTCTCAATTTGATAGCCTTTTTTTATTACTATTGTTTTATATATATATATATATATATATATATATATATATATATATATGCAAAAGTATGTAAATATAGCCTGCTGAATCTGTTTTTGTTGTTTGTGTATATATGGTTTCAGGATTGACCACTCTGCATTAGACAACCAATAAGTGGGCCAAATGGAGTGTTTTTCAGAAAGTCCTTTCCTATAACCTATATCATATAGGATACTGCCTATATTTTCTTCTAGCACTTTCAGTATTTCAGGTTTCACATTGGCTATTTGATCCATTTGGATCTAATTTTGAACAGGGTAATAGATATGAATCTAATTTTACTCTTTTGTATGTGTCCATCCAGTTTTCCCAGCATCATTTGTTGGAGATGCTATCTTTTCTCCAGCTTACATTTTTATTTGTTTGTTTGTTTGCCTTTTTGTCAAGCATCAGATGGTTATAGTTATAAAGATGCATATTTGGGCATTCTATTTTATTCCGTTGGTCTATATATCTGTTGTTTTGCCAGAACCATGTTATTTTTATTACTATAACTGTGTATTTTGAAGTCTGAAATAGCAGTCCCTCCAGTATTCCTCTTTTTGTTCAAGATGGTTTTGGCTATCTGAGATCTTTTCTGGTTCCATATGAAAGTTAGTTAAATTATTTCTGTAGGAACCTTGCAGGTATTTTTATTGGGGTATGTTATAGGTTTTGTGAGTATTTTATAAGTATGTTCATTGAATATGTAAGTTGGTTTTGGTAGACGGTCATTTTCACAATATTAATTCTACTGATCCATGAACATGGGGTACTTTTCCATTTTTATAGTATCCTTTTCAACCCTTTTCTCCAGCAAGTTGAAGATCTTTTACCTCCTTGATTAGGTTTATTCCAAGATGTTTTATTGGTTTTGACAATATTGTAAATGAGAGTGTCTATGACCTCTTTCTAAGTGTATTTGTTGTTGGAGTATTTTATAAGTTGGTTTTATAATCTGCCACTTTGCTAAAAATACTAATCATTTCTAAAAGTTTTCTCATGGAATTTGGGGAATCTCGTTTGTATAATGTCATGTCATCTACAAATAGGGATGATTTGACTTTTACCTTTCCTATTTGTATCCTTTTAATTGTCTTTTCTTGTTTTTATTCCTCCAAAGAATGCTTTAGAACTATATTGAAAAGAAGTTGGTATAGTGGGCAGCCCTGTTTCATTCCTAATTTTAAACAGTTTAAAACAATTGTCTAAAAGCTTTGATATATTTTATTTAATTTCTGCCTTTATTAAACATAGATTCTTTTTTCATACAATATAATCTGAATAGAGTTTTCTTCTCCCTCTACTCCTCCCAGTTCCTGCCCACCACTTTTCCCATCCAGATCCACACTCTGCCTTTCATTAGAAAAGAACAGGCCTCTAGGACATAACACCAAAATATAACAAAATAAAATGTAATAAGATAAAGTGAAAACCATCATATTGAAGTTGGATAAGACAGGCCAATAGAAAAATAAGAGCCTCATAAAGAAGGCACAAGAATCAGACACCCACTTATTTATACATTCAGGAGTCTCATAAAAATACTAAACTGAAAGCTATAATATATACACAGAGGATCTGGTGCAGACCCTTATAGGCCCTGTGATTGGTGCTTCAGTCTCTGTGAGTTCATATGAGCTTTGCTCAGTTGTTTAACTGTTCCTGTTCTCCTGGTGTCCTCTGCCCTGTCTCCCCTACTCTTTCAACCTCCCCTTCTGTGGGGAACCCTGAGCTGGGGGGAGGGGGGTTGCTAGAAACATCTTTTTTAGAGCTGTGTGTTCCAAGATCTCTCTCCCTCTCTCCCTGCCCCTCCCCCTCTCTCTGTGTCAGTCTCTGTCTGTGTGTCTCTGTTTCTCTCTGTGTGCCTTTGTTTCTCTCTGTGTCTTTGCCTCTCTCTCTCTCTCTCTCTCTCTCTCTCTCTCTCTCTCTCTCTCTCTCTGTGCATAATGTCTGACTGTGCCTCATGTGCTGCAAGAGGAATTCTATTGATAGCTGAATAAGACACCAAAAACCAAGCTTTGATATTTTTTAATGAAATTTCCAAAGTAAAAGTCTAACTTAATTAAGGGCCTTGAAAAAACTTTGAAATTCTTCAAATAGACCTTTGGAACATTTCATAATCATATCTGCAATTGTTTTGAGTTTTCCTCCATTTAAGATAATGTTAGGTTATGTGTTAAGATAATGTTAGATAATGAGTTTGTCTCATACACACACACACACACACACACATATATATATATGAGACCTATATTATGTTGAAGTATACTCCCTCCAGTCCTACTTGTCTAGGATTTTTATCATGAAAGCATGCTAGAATTTGTCAAAGTTTTTTCTGCATATATTGAGATGCTTATGTGATTTTTGTCTTTAAGTCCATTTCTATGGTTTATTATATTTAATTACATATATGTTGAACCAATGCTATATTTCCAAGATAAAGCCAACTTGATTGCAATGGATGACTTACTTGAAATGTGCTGTCATTCAGCGTGTTATTATTCTATTGAGGATATTTGTATCTATGTTCATCAGGGATATTGGTCTGTAGGTTTTGTTGTTTTTGTTGTTACCTGATTTGGGTATTTCAGTTATAATGGTTTCATAGAACAAGCTATTCTTGGGTTTCTATTTTTTTAAGAGCTTAAACGTATTTCACTGTAGTTCCTCTTTGAATGTCTGGTTGGATTTTACTGTGAATCCATCTGGGCCTGGACTTCTGTTGTAGTCAGAAGGCTTTTTATTACTGTTACAATATTTTTCTTTGTTATACTTATATTTAGTTTGTCAGTCTCTTCTTGGTTTAACTTTGGTAGTTTGGATAAATCAAGAAATTCACCCATTTCTTTTAGGTTTTCCAACTTAATGGAGCATAGGTTTTTAAATTATTCTTTTAAAATAATCTGTATTTCTGCTGTAATGTTTTCATGTTCATTTTCAATTCTGTTAATATGGGCCATCTCTTTCTCTTTTTTTATTGAATATTTTGTTTACATTTCAGATGTTATCCCCTTTCCCATTTCCCCCAAACCCAAGGACCCCTATCCTTTCCACCCACCTCCTGCTTCTCTGAGGATGTGCCCCCAACCACCTGCCCACTCCAACATCCCTGCCCTAAAATTATGCCACACTGGGGAATCCAGTATTCATGGGACCAAGAATCTCCTCTCCCACCTATGTCCAACAAGGCCATCCTCCCCTACATATACAGCTGGAGCTGTAGATCCCTCACTATGTGCTCCCAGGCTGGTGGTTTAGACCCTGGGAACTCTGGTTGGTTGGTATTGTTGCTCTCCCCATGGGACAACAAAAGCTTTCAGCTCCTTCAATCTTCTCTCTAACTCCTCGATTAGGAACCCCATGATCAGTTTAATGGTTAGCTGTGAGCATCCACCTGTGTATATGTCAGGCTCTGATAGACCTCTAAAGAGACAGCTATATCAGGCTCCTGTCAGCATGCACTTCCTGATATACACATCAGCATGCACTTCCTGATATCCACATCAGCATCTACCTTTGCTGACTGCACATAGGATGGATACCCAGGTGGAATGGTCTCCAGATGGCCCCTACTTCAGTTTCTGTGCCACACTTTGTCTCTATATTTGCTCCCTTGAGTATTTTGTTACTCCTTCTAAGAAGGACCGAAGCACCCACACTTTGGTCTTCCTTCTTCATGAGCTTCATGTGGTCTGTGAGTTGTATCTTGAGTATTATGAGTTTTGGACTAATATCCAATAATCAGTGAGTGAATACCATGTGTTTTCTTTTGTGATTGGGTTACCTCACTCAGGATGAAATTTTCTAGTTCTATCCATTTGCTTAAGAATTTCTCAAATTCATTGTTTTTAATAGCAGCGTGATACTCCATTGTGTAAATGTACCACATTTTCTGTATCCATTCCTCTGTTGAAGGACATCTGGGCTCTTTCCAGCTTCTGGCTATTATAAATAAGGCTGCTATGAATGCAGTGGAGCATATGTCCTTGTTAAATGTTGGAGCATCTTCTGTGTAGCTCTACAACAGGAGTGGTATAGCTGGGTCCTCAGGTAATGCTATGTCCAATTTTCTGAGGAACCGCCAGACTGATTTCTGTTTTTAATTGGTTGATTTCAGCCCTGAGTTTATTTCCTACCATCTACTCCTCTTGGTTGTATTTACTTCTATTTATTCTAGAGCTCTCAGGAGTGCTGTCAAGTTGTTAGTGTATGCCTTTTCCAATTTCTTTTTGTAGGCACTTAGAGCTATGAGTTTTCCTCTTATCACTGCTTTCATTGTGTCCCATAAGCTTTGTATGAAGAGCCTTCATTTTCATTAAATTCTAAAAAGTCTTTAGTTTCTTTATTTCTTCCTTGACTATGTTATCATTGAGTAGAGTGTTGTTTCCACATATTTGTGAGCTTTCCATTGCTTTTGTTATTACTGAAGTCCAGCTTTAGTCTGTGGTAATCTGATAGGATGCAATGGATTATTTCAATCTTTTCTTTTTTATCTGTGTAGACCTGTTTTGTGGCCAATTATATGGTCTATACCTTGGTGTGAATTTAACCAAGCAAGTGAAAGATCTGTATGACAAGAACTTCAAGTCTCTGAAGAAAGAAATCAAAGATCTCAGAAGATGGAAAGATCTCCCATGCTCATGGATTGGCAGGATTAATATAGTAAAGAGGGCCATCTTGCCAAAAGCAATCTACAGATTCAATGCAATCCCCATCAAAATTCCAACTCAATTCTTCTCAGAGATAGAGTTATTTGCAAATTCATTTGAAATAACAAAAAACCCAGGATAGTGAAAACTATCCTCAACAATAAAAGAACTTCTGGGGGAATCACCATCCCTGACCTCAAGATGCACTACAGAGCAATAGTGATAAAAAAAACGTCATGGTACTGGTACAGAGACAGGCAGGAAGATCAATGGAATAGAATTGAAGACTCAGAAATGAACCCACTCACCTATGGTCACTTGATCTTTGACAAAGGAGCTAAAACCATCCAGTGGAACAAGGACAGCATTTTCAACAAATGGTGCTGGTCCAACTGGAGGTCAACATGTAGAAGAATGCAAATTAATCCATTCTTATCTCCTTGTACAAAGCTCAAGACCAAGTGGATAAAGGACCTTCACATAAAACCAGATACACAGAAACTAATAGAAGAGAAGATGGGGAAGACCCTGGAATACCTGGGCACAGGGGAAAAGTTCATGAACAGAACACCAATGGCCTATGCTCTAAGATCAAGAATTGACAAATGGGACTTCATAAAACTGTAAAGCTTCTGTAAAGCAAAGGACACTGTCAATAGGACAAAACAACAACCAACAAATTGGGAAAAGATCTTTACCAATCCCACATCCTATAGAGGGCTATTGTCCAATATATACAAAGGACTCAAGAAATTAGACTCCAGACAACCAAATAACCCTATTTTTAAAAATGAGGTACAAAACTAAACAAAAAATTCTCAACTAAGGAAATTCGAATGGCTGAGAAGCACCTAGAGAAATGTTCAACATCCTTAGTCATCAGGGAAATGCAAGTCAAAACAACCCTGAGATTTCTCTTTATACCATAAGACTTTAAGGATATTATCATTAAGAATAAGAAGTTGAGGTTAACGGAAACATGTAATCAATTTATCATATTTAGTCAACAAAAAAAGTAAAAACCTAACAGAATAGAAATAGTACCTCCTTTACAGTCTCTCTAAAGATATTTGGAACAATTAACAAACATGTTTTGTGTCACATTGACAAACTGTACTTTGAAAAAGCATATGCTTCCATGATTTATAGATGCCTATTTATAGATTCCTGGTATGACAGATAGTTTACAATGACTTGCCTCAAGTGTCTACTGGAAATTAAGGTCAGTGGGGGTTAAAATTTTTAATAAACATATGTAACTAAAATTAACAGAGGGGCTGGAAAGATTACTCAGTGCTTAAGAGTACATTTTGTATAACAGTCAACACTTGAGTTTGATCTTAGCACCTATATAACAATCCAGGTATGGCCTTTCACATGCCCATAGCTTCATCACAAGGTACCAAGGTGACAGAGACAGGATGGTTGCTGGCTCCCAGCCTAGAAAAATGAGACAAAATGAAACAAAATGAAACAAATAAACAAACAAAGCCAACAACAACAACAAAAAAGTTCCAGGTTTAGGGAGAGATTCTATCTCAGAGCAATGAGGTAGAAGGAGAGTGATAAAGGTTGACACCCATTGCCCTCTTTCATGGCTTTCATGGCTTTCATGAATATACACATTACACACACATGTGCATATACACTTAATAAAAATTTGAATGGAGATATTAAAGGAAATAACTTTATATCCAAGTAAACAAGGAAATATGCATTTTTAGTAAGGAAATCTATAAGATATAAGAATGTTAATTTATTATTTTTATTATTTATTTATTCTTTCATCTTTTTTTACAGTCCAGACTTTATCCCCCTCCTAGTTCAACCTCTGACTGTTCCATAACCCATACCTCCTTCCCCCACCCCCATCTCCAAGAGGATGGCCTCACTCCCCATCCCCACCCCACCAGACCTCCCCACTCCCTGGGGCCTCAAGTCTCTTGAGAGTTAGATGCATCCTCTCTTACTGAGTCCAGACCCAGCAAGAGAAAAAAATATAAAACTTTTTTCCTAAATCAGATAAGTAGTTCTTCTTAAATAAGAAAAATACAAAACAAAAACTGAATGAATGAAAATGCTATATAAAGTTTATAGAAGATTACCCTTGTAAAATGATCTTGTGTTTAATCAAGTTAGCTAATGCTAAGGGGCCATTCTCTTCAAAATTCCAATGATATTCTACACAGAAATAGAAAAAAAAAAATCCCTATTTCTTATGGAAACACAAAAGACCTTGAGTAGTCAGGGCAATCAGAATAACACCTGATTTTCTGAAAGCCAGAAGAATCTGGAGCAATACAATTCCAAGTTCTAATAGATCATGACTGCCAACCTAGACTACTATACCCAGCAAAACTATCTGCCATAAAAAGAAGACAAAAGAGAAACTTTCCATGATCCAAACAATGTATACAACAGCAAGGACAACAAAATCTTTAAGCAGAATATCAGAAGCAATACTTTTAATTGAAGAGAGGAATAAGCACAGCCAAGAGACTCTAGAAAGAAAACAAATTAATCTATAATTTAATGAAATACAAAAAAAGCAAAAAAATATGACTCCAATCTATGTACACCTTTAAAACTAACTCTAAATATTAATGGCCTCAACAACAAAAAGGCACAGGCTAGCAGAATGGATTAAAAAAACCCATCAAGCTAGAGAAACTCAACTTAGTTTTAAAGATAAGATACCTTAAAGTGAAATAATGAAAAAAGTATTCCAAGCAATTGGAATCAAGAAGCAAGTAGGCACTGCCAATCTAACCTCTGACAAAATAAACTTGAAATTGAAACTAATCACAAGAGACAAAGAAGGACACTTCACTCTAATCAAGGGATCAATTAATCAGGAAAATATCACAATACTATACATACATGCACCAAACTTTGCTTCATTCAATTTCTTAAAAACATACAAATGAGATTAAAGACACAGATTATGTTTATCGATTTATGTATGTCAAACCATCCCTGAATCTCTAGGATGAAACCTACTTGATCACTAACACAAATCCAATAATTTTAGATGATTTAAACACCCACCCTACTGTCTTCAATATATAGGTCATTTGGACAAAAATAAATATAGTCAGCATGTAGAAGCTTCTCTAAAATGGAGCACAACTAGGGACATAAAATAAACCTTAACAAATACAGAAAAATTGAAATAATCCCATGCATCCTTTCCAGCCATTATGCAATACAACTTAAAATCAACAGCAAACAAAATTCTAATAAGTGTATAGACTCATGGAGATTAAACAATTCGTTACTGAATAATGAATGGGTCAATGAAGAAAACAAGAAATAAATGAAAATATTCCTGGAACTAAATAAAAAGAAAATCACACCAAAAACTATGGGATACATTAAAGGCAGTTCAAAGAGGGAAGTTTATAACTCTCTTACACTAAAAGATCAGAAAAAGTACAAATTAATGACTTTATGGTGGAGCTCAATAATTTAGAAAAAAAGAACAAACCAAAGCCAAGCTGTTGTGGATAGCCCCAGGCTTGTATTTTGATCCTAGTTCCCAGTGGATAGCCCCAGCCTTGTATTTTGATCCTAGTTCCACCCTTCTGGGAGGGGCTGCAGAGGATGATTGAATCTGTATACAGAGGACATCTTGTAAACCTTCCGTCCAATTAAAACCTGTAAAATAAAGACTAGAGCCAGAGATTGGGCAGTAGAAGAGGAGGCAGAGAAAAAGGCTTAGGGGAGGAGAGAGTGAGAGGAATTCGATATAAAAGGTGGAGCAGAAGCAGAGCAGAAGAGAAGGAAGTCGCCGAGACGGAGAAGATGGAGAAGAAGAAGCAGGAGGAAGTCGGAAGAAGCAGAAGGAAGCTGGCGGTAGAAGGAAGCCCACGATGGAGGAGCCAGAGCTGGGAGGACAAGCACGCGTGGCCTGGAAAAACTGCAAGTTATAAGGGATCTCATAGCCGGGGATTAGAATAGTGTAGTGGTAAATCTCCCCAATCTAGGTGTGCAATTTATACCAATAGTTATTGAGCTGTGTCTTCCTTTACTGCTCTCATTCGGGGAGGAGATCTTACAGCCACAAATTTTGGTTTAAATAATTTCTTCTACTACACCAAGCCCAGTAGATAAGAAATAATAAAAATTAAAGCATAAATTAATGAAACAGCAATAAATAAAACAGTAAAGAATCAATGAATTTAAGAGCTGATTCTTTGAGAAGATAAACAAGATCAACAAACCCATGTCCCAACTAACCAAAAGAAAGAGATGGCCTGACCCAGCTCGTCTGCTTCCATGAAGACAACATATCCTGAGCCATCCTAGAGGAACCACTGCACTCAAAGCAGCAGGTAGGAACCCACTTGCACAACCCTACACACCTAGACCTCCAACACAGAGCCTGGGCACTCAGGACCCAACACCCACCCAAACCCTGCCCCTCCAAAATACTACTCCCCTTGCACCCTGTGATTGGTCCTTTTGGCTGGGGCAGACACCTACCTAGCTGGTCTGCTCCCATGAAGACACCAAATCCTGAGCCACCCTACGGGAACCACTGCACTCAGAGCAGAAGAATTTCTGGATCTCAGAGGCAGCCTGGATCCCAGGAGTTCTTCCACCCATGAGCTCAGGATCTCAGGATCACAGGATCACAGAGATATCTGGACTCTGAGGAGTTCTGACACAAGCAAGATAACAGGAAAGACAGACGCCAGTCAGAGACAGTGAGTGAAGGTAGAACTACAGATAACCAGATAGTGAAAGGCAAGCACAAGAACATAATCAACAGAAACCAATGTTACCTGGCATCATCAGAACTCAGTTCTCTCACATAGCAAGTCCTGAACACCCCATCACACTGGAAAAGCAGGATTCAGATTTAAATAAAATCACTTCTCATGAGGATGATTGAGGACAGTTTTTTTTTTTTTTTTTTCTGGTCTGTGAGATGAACTTACTGTGGCGCAGCAAAGGCTGGACTTGAACTCGGAAAGCCGCCCACCTTGGACTCCCAAGTGCAGCGAATACAGCAGTGTGCCACCACTGGCCAGCTAGGTGTCACATTGAGGACTTTAAGAGGGATTATAAATAACTCCATTAAAGAAATACAGGAGAACACAGGTAAACAGATAGAAGTCCTTAAAGAGGAAACACAAAACTCCCTTAAAGGATTGCAAGAAAACACAACCAAACAGGTGAAGGAATCAAACAAAACTATCCAGGATCTAAAAATGGAAGTAGAAACAATAAAGAAATCTCAAAGGGAGACTATCCTAGAGATAGAAAACCTAGGAAAGAAACCAGGAGTCATAGATTCAAGCATCACCAACAGAATACAAGAGATAGAAGAGAGAATCTCAGGTGCAGAAGATACCATGGAAAACATTGACACAACTATCAAAAAATGCAAAATGCAAAAGATTCCCAACCCAAAACATCCAGGAAATCCAGGACACAATGAGTAGACCAAACCTAAGGATAATAGGTATAGATGAGAGTGAGGATTCCTAACTTAAAGGGCCAATAAATATCTTCAACAAAATTATAGAAGAAAACTTCCCTAACCTAAAGAACAAGATGCCCATGAACATACAAGAAGCCTAGAGAACTCCAAATAGACTAGACCAGAAAATAAATTCCTCCCATCACATAATAATCAAAACACCAAATTCACAAAACAAAGAAAAAATACTAAATGCAGTAAGGGAAAAAAGTCAAGTAACATATAAAGGCAGAGCTATAAGAATTACACCAGACTTCTCACCAGAGACTATAAAAGCCAGAAGATCCTGGACTGATATCATACAGACCCTAAGAGAACACAAATGCCAGCCCAGACTACTATATCCAGCAAAACTCTCAATCACTATTGATGGAGAAACCAAGATATTCCATGACAAAACCAAATTTACAAATATCTTCTCACAAATCCAGCCCTATAAATATAATAGATGGAAAACTCCAACACAAGGAAGGAAACTACAACCTAGAAACAGTAAGAAAGAAACCTTCCAACAAACCCAAAAGAAGATAGGTACACAAACATAATTACACCTCTAATAATTAAAATAACAGGAAGGAACAATCATTTTCCCTTAATATCTTTTAACATCAATGGACCCAATTCCCCAATAAAAAGTAGACTAAAAGACTGGATACATAAACAGGACCCAGAATTTTGTTGCATACAGGAAATGCACCTCAGTGACAAACACAAACACTACCTCAGATTAAAAGGCTGGAAAACAATTTTCCAAGCAAATGGTCCCAAGAGACAGGATGGAGTAGCCATTCTAATATCGAATAAAATCAACTTTCAACCAAAAATAATCAAAAAAGATAAGGAAGGACACTTCATACTTATCAAAGGAAAAATCTACCAAGATTAACTCTGAATTCTGCACATCTGTGCTCCAAATATAAGGGCACCCACATTCATATAAGAAACTTAGTAAAGCTCATAGCACATATTGCACCTCACACAATAATAGTGGAGGATTTTAACACCCCACTCTCAGCAATGGGCAGATCACAGAGACAGAAACTGAATAGAGACACAGTGAAATTCGCAGAAATTATGGACAAAATGGATTTAACAGGTATGTATAGAACATTTCATCTTAAAACAAAAGAATATACCTTTTTCTCAGCACCTCATGGTACCTTCTCCAAAATAGATATAATTGGTCACAAAACAGGCCTCCACAGGTACAAAAAGATTGAAATAATCCCTTGCATCCTATCAGATCACCACGGACTAAAGCTGGTCTTCAGTAATAACAAAAACAATGGAAAGATCACATACACGTGGAAACTGAAAAAAACTGAACGAACTTAGTGATAACTTGGTCAAGGAAGAAATAAGAAAGAAATTAAAGACTTTTTGGAATTCAATGAAAATTAGGACACATCATACCAAAACTTATGGGATACAATGAAAGCAGTGATAAGAGGTAAATTCAAGTGCCTACAAAAAGAAACTAGAGAGAGCATACACTAACAACTTGAAAGTACACCTGAAAGCTCTAGAACAAAAAGAAGCAAATACACCAAAGAGTAAATAATCAAACTCAGGGCTAAAATCAACCAAGTAGAAAAAAAGAACTATACATAGTATCAAAAAAATCAGGAGCTGGTTCTTTAAGAAAATCAACAAAATAGATAAACCCTTAGCCAGACTAACCAGAGGGTACAGAGACAGTATCCAAATTAATAAAATCACAACTGAAAAGGGAGACATAGCAACAGAAACTGAGGAAATTAAAAAAAAATCATCAGGTCCTACTACAAAAGTCTATACTCAACAGAACTGGAAAATTTGGATGAAATGGTCAATTCTCTAGACAGATACCAGGTACCAAAGTTAAGTCAGGAGCAGATAAACCATCTAAACAATCCCACAACCCCTAAAAAAAAAAAAAAGCAGCACTCATTAAAAGTGTCCCCCAACACACACAAAAAAAGCCCAGGATCAGATGGTTTTAGTTCAGAATTCTATCAGACCTTCAAGGAAGACCTAATACCAATTCTCTTCAAACTAGTCCACAAAATAGAAACAGAAGGAACACTACCCAATTCATTCTATGAAGCCACAATTACCCTCATACATAAACCACACAAAGACTCTACAAAGAAAGAGAACTTCAGACCAATCTCTCTTATGAATATCGATACAAAAATACTCAATACAATTCTCATAATTTGAATCCAAGAACACATCAAAACAATTATCCATCATGATCAAGTAGGCTTTATCCCAGGAATGCAGGGATGGTTCAATATTCGGAAATCCATCGATGTAATCCACTATATAAACAAACTCAAAGAAAAAAAAAACACATGATCATCTCACTAGATGCTGAGAAAGCATTTGACAAAATTCAACACCCCTTCATGATAGAAGTCTTGGAAAGATCAGGAATCCAAAGTCCATACCTAAACATAGTAAAAGCAATATATAGCAAACCAGTAGCCAATATCAAACTACATGGAGAGAAACTTGAAGCAATCTCACCAAAATCAGGGACTAAACAAGGCTCTCTACTCTCTTCCTACCTATTCAATATAGTACTGGAAGTCCTAACCAGAGCTATTAGACAACAAAAGAAAGTGAAAGGGATACAAATAGGAAAGGAAGAAGTCAAAATATCACTATTTGCAGATGATATGATAATATACTTAAATGACCCCAGAACCTCCACCAGAGAACTCCTAAACCTGATAAATAACTTCAGCAAAGTGGCTGGTTATAAAATCAACTCAAACAAATCAGTTGCCTTCCTCTACTCCAAAGATAAACAGGCTGAGAAAGAAATTAGGGAAATGACACTCTTCACAGTAGTCACAAATAATGTTTGTTTGTTTTTCAAGATGAGGTTTCTCTGTGTAGCCTTTGTTGTCCGGGAACTCAGTCCGTAGAACAGGCTGGCCTTGAACTCAAAGATCTACTTGCCTTTGCCTTCCTCCTGAGTGCTAGGATTAAAGTGGCATACCACCACTATCTGACTTGGCCAAGATGTTTTAATGTCCTTTTCCCCAGTGATGAGAAGCACTCTTTCTTATAACATGGACATGCCATTAGTAAAAACATGGAGATTGTCTATGTATATGTTGGTGGACTTTGCTTTTGCTCATCTGAGAACCTGGATCACATTGATCAGTTCTACTTTCTGGGCTGAGGTTCCTGACCTGGGCCCAAATAGTTTCAGTTAAAGTAGTTATTTGTCTCCCAATATACTATTGCAGCAACCATGTACCTGGTTTCATCTTTCATATAGTAACCATCATAGATGAGCACTTTCAGGTTGTCATCAGGCAAGAAGGTAGCAGGATTGATGGCGGTGGGTTTCTCAAACTGGGATTAGAGGATAGTCCAGGAGTAGGGCCTGGGACTGAGTCACACAGGTATTACACAGCTGTCATTCTTGTATTCCTTGGAGGAGGGTCTTACCACATTGTAAAGGCCTGTGAGTTATAAAATCCTGACCAGGGTTAACTTACCTGTTTTTTTTTTTTCCATTAGACCACTAGTATCTTCCACAGCTGTTAGACAGATGGGTTATCCTGTGGCTACAGGGTCCAATAGTTAGGATAAGTATGCCACAAGGGCATTTCCATGGGCCCCAGTGTTTGGGTTAAAGCCATTTTTGTCTTGTTTCATGGACAAATGAAAAAGTTTTGAGACATCTAGAAGTGCTAGGGCTGGAACAAAATCAGAGCTGTTTTTAATGCTTCAAATGACTTTTGTCTCAGTCCAGATTATACACTGAGTATAGAGTTCTTGCTATTTCCAGAAACTCTAGTATTCAGAAGCAATAATATCTAACTGCATGTATGAACTTCTAAACCTGTTTTTTAATTTTTTAATTTTTGGAGTTGGGATCTGAAGTATGGCAGTAGTCTTACTCTGAGATAGGCCCCTATTGCCTTCCCCCAGCTGATAACCAAGATAGGTAGCCTTCTACAAAGTTGGGCTTTCTTAGCTGACATTTTTTAGCCCAAGGTCTGTAACTTTTACAGAAGTCCTTCAACAGCCTTTTGTTGTTGTTGTTGTTTATTTTTTTATTGGAAATTTTATTTACATTTCAGATGTTCTCTCCTTACCTCATTTCCCCCCTCCCTCCCAGGAACTCACTATCCCTTCCCCCCTCCTCCTGCCTCCACGTTGGTGTACCCCGACCCACTCTCCCCCATACCTCACCTCTCCACCCTCCAATATCCCCCCCCCACGACGTCCAGCCTTCATGGAACCAAGGATCTCTTCTCCCACTTATATATAGCTCCCTTGCATATATAGCTGGAGCCATGGGTCCCTCTCTAAGCGCTCCCAGGCTGGTTGTTTACACCCTGGGGGCTCTGGTTGGTTGGTATTGTTGCTTTCCTCATGGTGTCTCGAACCCTCTCAACTCCTTCACCCTTCACTCTATCTTCTCCATTGGGAACCCCATGATCAGTTTAATGGTTCTCTGTGAGCATCTGCCTCTCAGTATGTCAGACTCTTGCAGACTTCTAAGGAGACAGCTATATCAGGCTCCTGTCAGCATGTACATCCTGACATCCACATCAACCTCTACCTTTGGTGACTGCACATAGGATGGATATCCAGGTGGAATGGTCTGTAGATGGCCCCTCCTTCAGTTTCTGTCCTGCACTTTGTATCCATATTTGCTCCCTTGAGTATTTTGTCACTACCTGAGGACCCAGCTATACCACTCCTAGGCATATACCCAGAAGATGCTCTAACACATAACAAGGACATATGCTCCACTATGTTCATAGCAGCTTTATTTATAATAGCCAGAAACTGGAAAGAACCCAGATGCCCTTCAACAGAGGAATGGATACAAAAAATGTGGTACATTTATACAATGGAATATTACTCAGCTATTAAAAACAATGAATTTGATAAATTCTTATATAAATGGATGGAACTAGAAAATATCATCCTGAGTGAAGTAACCCAATCACAAAAGAACATACATGGTATTCACTCACTGATTATTGGATTTTAGCCCAGAAGCCTGAAATACCCAAGATTCAACTCACAGACCACATAAAGCTCATGAAGAATGATGACCAAGTAGGGGGGGGGGTGTGCTTCAGTCCTTCTTAGAAGGAGTAACAAAATACTCAAGAGCCCTTTTATACTTTATTTTTTCCAGGAAACCTCTGAATGAAGTGCATGATGTTTACATTTAGTGTCGTTAAATCCTTGGAACAATCTGGTCCAGGTGTGTTGCTTGCTGTAATCTCCCTCTAGGTCTGTTCATTTAAAAGCAAAGATGGGTCGACTCACTTCTGCCAATGTGAGGTTAAAGAATGTATGTTTTAGGTCCAAGACAGTGCACACCTGTTTCTTTGGAAGAATTAGATTCATGAGAGCCAAGGTCCCAAGTTTCTTCACAGACAAGAGAGGTATATTCCAGCATAACTGGCAGAGTACCAGGATACCTGTCTCCCTCTAAGCCAAACAATATGGACTACCATTTTTTGTTTCCAGGATCATTATGTATCATTTAATGTATATGGAGGTAGATTAACCAGTTAGTTAGACAATTAAAGGAACTTGGTGTTGGTCAGTCCTTCCTATACCCGTGGGGATTTTTAAAAATAATTTTTGTTGTAAATCTTAGAGATAGTCCAACTGTATCTTTTGGTTTTGCTGGATTTTCAGCTAGGAGATATTCTTCTGACAGAGGACAAGACACTAAAATTTTGCTGGATATTTGTAAGTCTAACTGCATCTCATTATCAGAGAAGATGATGATGAATATTCTTATTAATTCTTGGAGTTCTTATCAGTTCTGTTCCTCTAGAGAACCCTGACTTATATCATATATATAGCATTTAGGGCTGAGTACTCCATAGTCACTGACTCTCTGCACTTTGACCAGTTGTAAGTCTCTGTACTAACTCTAATCAACTACAAAAAGAAAAAAAGAAAGCTTCTCTAATGAGGACTGAGAACTACATTAATCTATATGTATGATACATGTTGAAAGGACAGTTTGATACTGTGCCTGACTATCAAAATGATAGTAAAGGGTTCACCCTTTGGGCACATAAACAAACTATGAGCTCCCGGGCATGGATTCTTATCGAGATTTATGAAACTGGTCATGAACTTCCTCATATGGCAAAAGTGTTAATTTCAATGAGAAAATACTTGGTTACCCCATAGTGATCATGCCACTGTTACATCAATATGTATCTTTTGTTAAGCCAGGCATAATTGTATCTCACGGGGTTCACAGCTGGATAAGACTATGCTAGCAGCCTGCATAGCATTTTCCCCCATTATGTAAGCTAGCCAGGAGGAGGAATATTCCAGATCAGCACCAGATTAATTTCTCCATGTCTTGTGACCAAAGTGTATTGTGTCTTCAGCACTTACTATCACATTCTGGTGGGTAACCATGAACAATGACAATATGCTGCATTGCTTTGGTGTTGAGGTGGTCTTTGGGATCCTACTAATTAACAATTCAAGGAAGTAATCCCACATTGGGCACTAGGGCTTTTGTTTGATAGTCTATGGCATTTAAGAGTAGCACCATCCTTCATTAAAACACCTTTAAAAACTTTTAAGGAAGATTCGTAAGTTATCTAGTCTCAAATAATTTGTTATAGTAACATAAATTGGCCAATACAAGATCAATTAATTGTCTTTTTATCTTTATTGAACATCTCAAGTGATATATTTCTGGTACATGCTGTATTATTAGAACATGTAATTAAATTTCATTCAGATGCCAACTTGGATGCATATTTTCTAATGTGACACACAGGACTAAAGCTTTAATCCTAATACAAGCTTTGTGTGGCCACAAACTAGAACTACAAGAGACCATACTAAGTTATTTTTGCCATTCAAAGTAGTTATTACAAAATAGATATAAATAATAACGTGAAAGGACCTATGAGAAGAGAACAGTAACCCCAATATTTTTTTCAGAATTTGGATAATTTCATTTCTTCCATCATGGGTCATGGGGTACAAAGGTTTAAAAATTATGAAGCTTTAAGGACTCAAGAGAGTTGCTGTGGTCATCCAGATTCTTCATGGGTCCATACTTAACTCTAGATTTACATCTTCTTAAATACCAATTTTGCTTCTCCAATTCAAGTTCACATTATCTACTGTTTTCAAAATAAACAATAAGTCTGGAGAGATGGCTCAGAAGTGAAGAACACCAAACAATACTTTCTTAATATTATCAAATACTTAATCAATGTTATTAATAACTGTATCTATATACCTGTCCTATTATTTATTGCCTTTTTAATACATGGTTCCTGGCTCATGGCTTCTATGTCTTTATTTCCTAAATGCCTAGAACATTCGTTTTGTTCCAGAGTTGAGTACATTCATATTGGTGAGTCCCAAGCCAGAGAAGAATATCACATGTCAAGAAATAGGGGGAAATGTGTGTGTGTGTGTGTGTGTGTGTGTGTGTGTGTGCGTGCGTGCATGTGCGCACCTTGGTCTTTCTCTTCTCATAAACCACAAATATTCAATAATGGGGGTTCCACTCTGTAAGCCTTATCTGATTCTGATCACTTCCCAAAGGCTCCATCTCCAAATATCATTGTCTTAGTACTGCATAATGAGGATTAAGTTGGATAATAAGGATTAAGTGATGACATATTCAAACCATACTGTATCATTATCTCTTGCCCTCCAAGGTTTATAGTCTGGTTACTATATAAAATATAACTATTTAATCTCAATAGTCCAAAATTAATTCCAACATTAACTCAAAAGTTCAGAACTGAAGGCCTCAAGTCAAACTCCTTCCAGCCATAAGCCTATAAAATCAAGGTATTTACTCTGAGTATATGGTAGTAGGACAGGCACAGGATATATATTCCCATTGTAAAATGGGAAAATAGTCAAATACAAAGGAAGACCAAAGCTCAGCAAAAATGCACTAAGTTTTAAAGCTCTTAAGTCTTATACATCCTATACATACTAGCAGTAATAGGTGGGACCCAAGAGCTTGGGCAGTCTTACCTCTATGGATGTTTTTATGGCTGATCACAGATCACATGGGTATTCTTTCTGATTGACTTTGCATGCTACATGCAATTTTCCTGGCAGACATTGCACACTGTTGGCAGTTATACACATCTGGAGTTCTTATTACAGCCGCACACTCCCAGCTCCACTGTCCATCTGCCAATCTAGAGTTCTTTGCAAGAGCGCTGACACTGTGACAAACCTGACTGGGTTCCCAAGATTTGTTCTAAAACTTTAGCAGAAAACTGTGACCTCATTACTTTTACATTCTGAATACCTGTAGATTCAGCACCATGTACATACCCAAAGATCTACCACTAGCATAAGTAATGCCTGGGTCCATCTGAACCATGGTTCTAGCCATGAAATGCTTTGCCAAATGAAGCAGGGAGCAAATCCTGAAGCAGCCCTTAGTGGGAAGCCTATAAAGAGTATACATACCTCAGAGACATTCCTGAAACACTTCTGGAAAGTATCTGGGCTTGTGGTGAGTGAGTGAGCCTCAAAGATTTGAGACACCCTAAAAACCTTTTCACAGTACCTTCATGCAAAACAACTGACTGGATTTTATGAACACTGATTCTTTTAGTAGTAGTAGCTCAGCTGTCTTCTTGTATTTTTTGTTTTTTATTTCTACAGTCCTTTCTACAGTTTTCCTATGATCCTGAATGTTATTATAATCTTTACTAAAAACCAATTATAACTACACCATAGTTTAAATGCTTTGCTGTTCCTCTGACAGATAAATTAGCCCATCACATTTTTGGTGCAAATTTATAGTATTTTACACTTGCTAGACAAATATTCTACAGAAACTTTACCCCTAGCCTTCAGTTTTTAGAGAAAGGGTCTCACTATGTGTCTTAGGCTAACCTTGAACTCGTTATGTAGCAGTGGTCTTGACCTTGTGATACTCCTGTTTCTACTTCCCAAATGCTGGGATTATAGGCCAGTACCACCATACCAGGGAACCTATGTTTTTAAGTTCAAATTTATATTTTAGGATCTTGTCATAATTTAGTTAGGTTCACAGCTGGTGGCACTATTTGGAGAAGTTGTTGAAGCTGTGAAATATAGCTAGCAGACATAGGCTACTAGGAATGGGTTCTGAGAGTCTTTGCCATGTCCACTCCCATCTTGTCTTTTGCCTAATCTGCTAAAAAGTGATGAGTTGTTGCTTCATGCTTCTGCTACTAGGACTAGGCTACCTCAACCATCATTGTCTTCCTTGCTGTATTATAATACCCCTTGAAACTATAGGCCCAAATAAATCCTCTCTCCCTTAAGTTGATTTTGTTAGATATTTTGCTACATGTATGAGAAAAACCCAACTAATTCAATTACTTCTACTTTTTTCCGTTCTATTTGCATGAAGTATTTATTCTTTCCCCTCATGTTTAGTCTACACTTATGCTTATTTTGAAATACATATGTTTGATTTTACATCACATCTTCCTACCTTTTACCTAATGTATTAAAATAGCAATTTTAATTTTATCTTAAAACAGGCCTAAACTAAAGATATAAATTATTTACATGACATACTAACAATATTAGAGGTTCAAATTTTGCATGTAAAAATTTAATGTAAATCTAAAGCAATTAGTTTTATTATAACTTTTCACATTTCTTTAGTTTAAAAAACTATCTTTAACCAAACTACCTTTCTTCCTTCTGTTATCTCTTTGCCCTTTTTGAGACAGAGTCTCACTCTGTAACCCCAACTGGCCTAAAAATCAGTATGTAGCTCTGGTTGGCCTCAAATATATGGCACTTCTCCTGCTTCAGCTTTCAAGGGCTGAATTATAAGCATGAATCTCCGTGCCTGGCTGAACATTTCCTGTAGGACAGCCCTGGTAAAGATATATTTCTTCAAATTTTGTTTACCTGGAAGTATCATTTCTATATAACAATTTTGGGGGGTATAGTATTGGTTCGCATGATTACTCCTTCATTATTGTAAACAGCTCATGCTACCTATAAGGATTTTGCTGAGAAATCTGCCCTCATGCCATTTGGGGACATTATTTTGAATTTGTATTATTAAATATTCTTTTGCTTCCCTTGATAAACTTTTTATTTTTTAATTAATATAGTATTCATTTTAAATATTTATGTTTAAAATTATTTCAATCTTTGGGAAGATTTTCTAAAAGAAAAAACTGTTTCTCTGTGTTTTCTTATATCTCTTTGAATTTCCTTAAAATAGATATTTTGAATATTTTGTCCAAGTGTTCAGACATATGAGATACTATGTAGTTGGCTGATAGTATCTTATTTTGTTTCTTATGTTATGGTCCCCTGAAGGCTTTAAAAAAAATAAAAATAAAAAAATGTCTTTCTATGTAGCTCTGGCCAGTCTAGTATTCATTATGTACCCCATGCTGACCTCAAACTCACTGTAAAGCCATCCTCTATTCTCCTAAGTGCTAGTACTTTAAATGAGTGTCACCATGCCAGGTTTTCCCTGAAATTTCTTGATGTTTTTGGTGTATGATAATACCTTTACATGAAAAAGCATGTATTCATTTTAGTTTTTGTAACCTACCTTTTCTAAGTAAGCTGCTTATTGACAATAAACCTACAGATATGTTTGTGATTTCAGCATTAGATGTTACCATAGCTGGTTGTGATGGTACCACACAGAGGCAGGAAGATTACAAATTAGAGGCTATCAGAACTGTGCTTTTGCATATGGTGCCCGAAAGGCATTTTTGCTGAGTCTGCTTTTTCTTTTTTCTTGGAAAACCATACATTTAATAAAATACAATCTTGTATTCCAGAAAGTTAGCCTATTATGAAAACATCCAAAATAAAACAATCCCTACAATTAACTATGTAGTGATTATTTTTTTCTACACATCTGTCTAAACAAAACAATAGGTTAATCAACAGGAAAACAATTGCAATGGCAATATGGATAACTCATTTTCTTTTTTCTTTCTGTTTCTCACTTTATCTTATTTTTATTCACTTTATATCTCAATAGCTGTTCCAGCTCCCTCCTTCTCACAGTCCCTCCTCCATCCCCTCTCCTCTTCCCCTTTGAATACCCCTGGATATTCCCTCACTATGGCACATCAAGTCTCTGTAGGGCTAGGTGCTTCTTCCACTGAGGCCAGACAAGATATCTGAGTTAGGGGAATGGATTCCAGGCAAGAGATTTAGGGATAGCCCCTGCTCTAGTTGTTCAGGGTCCCCATAAAGACTGAGCTGCACATCTGCTACATAAGTGTGTGTGTGTGTGTGTAGGTGGGGGAGGTGCTAGGTCCAGCCTGTGTATGCTCTTTGGTTGGTGGTTTCAGTCTTTGAGAGCCTCAAGGTTCCAAGTTAGTTGACTCTGTTGGTCTTCCTGTGGATTTCCTGTCCCCTTTGTGGCCCTCAATCTTTCTTCCTAGTCTTCTGTAAGAGTCCCCAAGTTTCATCCACTGTTTGGCAATAGTTCTCTGCACCTGTCTCTGTTAAAATGATGTTCAAAGTCCTTAGTCATCAGAGAAATAAAAACCAAAGCAACCTTGAGATTCCATCTTACACACATCAGAATGGCTAAGATCAAAAACCCAAAGGAAAGCACATGCTGGTAAGAATGTGGAGCAAGGAGAATACTCCTCCATTGCTAGTGGGAGCACAAACTTGTATAACCACTTTGGAAATCAATTTGGCATTTTCTCAGAAAATTGAGAATAGTGCTACCTCAAGACCTAGCTATATCACTCCTGGGCATACACTCAAAAGATGCTCCAACATCTAACAAAAACACTTGTTCAACTATGTTCATAGAAGCTTTATTCCTAATATCCAGAAACTAGAAACAACCTAGATGACCATCAACTGAAGAATGGATAAAGAAAATGTGGTACATCTACACAATGGAATGCCATCCATCTGTTAAAAACAAAGACATCATGAATTTTGTAGGCAAATGAATGAAAGTTGATAATGTCATCCTGAGTGAGGTAACCCAGACCCAAAAGTACATGCATGATATGTACTCATAAGTGGATATTAGCCATAAAAATGCATGATATTCATGCTACACTCCATACCCAAAGAAGCTAAACAAGAAGGAAGGTCCAAGCAAGGATGCTTGACTCTCATTTAGAAGTGGAAATAAAATAGTTGTAGGAGACAGATGGAGGGAGGTAACAGGGTGGGAGAGGGGTTGGAGAGGGGAATAAAGGTTTCAGTATCAAGTTTGGGGAGACACAGGGAAAATGGCCAGATGACCATGAAAATGAATGGATATCTGCAGTGGTGGGGGTGGAAGATGGGGGACATCTTGAAGATGTGACAGAGACCTGATAAAGGAGACTCCAAAGAATCAATGGGAGTGACTTTAGGTGAAAATCACAGCAGTGGGGTTATAGAACCTGAAGAGGCCACCTCTAACAGCCAGGCAGGAACTCCAGAGGAGCAATAGGGACACCAATTCACCTACAAAACATTTGACCCCAAATTTACCCTATCTACAGCAAATGCAGGAGTAGGGGATGGAGCAGAGACTGAGGGAATGGCCAAGCAATAAGATTCATCCCATGGGCAAGGTCCAATTCCTGACACTTTTAATGATACTCTCTGTTATGCTTACAGGCAGAAGCATAGCATGACTGTCCTCTGAGAGGCTCCAGCCAGCAGTTGACTGAGTCTGCTTTTACTTTGCTGTCATTGTTCCAGCACTAGGGGTGCTTCAAGCCTAGGCTTATTCCAAATCTATAGTTAGTGTGCTGAAAATTGGAAGGGTATGTGAGAAGAGTAATCTATCCCTTCATAAGTGGTGCCTGGGTTTTGTTGTTGTTGTTGTTTTGTTTCATTTTTTGTTTTTGTTTTAAATCTCTGTTACCTGCCTATGATCAGGCACAATAGAATTATTCCCCCAGCTCTATGCTTCACCATGAAATGAACAGTCCCAGGCACTTATGGAACAATTTGATATACACCTTCCCTTTCTTCATCAATTTAATAATCACTTCCTTTGTGTTATGTTTTTGAAAGTTGGAGGAGAAATAGAGTAGGTAAGATATTCTTGTGGCCATCAATACTACAAGGCTAACTTCCCTATAGAGAAAACATGTCAGAAACTATACCCATGCTACTGAGGGTCTTTTAGCTCTAGATCACCATATTATGCCACAAGTGATGATGTCCTGAAAAAAAAAATCCGTTACCTTGTTAGGTATGGTGGCCCACAACTATAATCCTATCCCTTAAGGAGGCTAAAGGAGGATTGCCACAGATTTAAGAGCAGCCTGGGTACATAATGAATTTTAAGCTAGTCTAGGGCTACAGGGATGTGGTGGTGTGTGTGTGTGTGTGTGTGTGTGTGTGTGTGTGTGTGTTTATGAGAGAGAGAGAGAGAGAAAGAGAGAGAGAGAGAGAGAGGAGAGAGAGAGAGAGGAGAGAGAGAGAGAGAGAGAATTGTGTGACTTTCTTATAATGTGTAATCTGAGAATAATTAAGATTAGAATACAAGAACCTGTGGTTGCCAATAGTCAAATGTCAAGTGGAATCAAGATTACTTGAGAAATTGAAGTCAATAAAGCTGATATTATTCCATAAAGTATGATATTGTAGAAATATCACCAATATATCCATCATTATGTTCTCTTATTCTCCAAACAGATTTCTGCTCTGCATCACACACCTTAAGTTTGGAGCAGGACTTGTAGAACCAGTCTCTTTTTGTGCCTGGGCTAATACCCAGATCTCAACAGCCATAGATACCTGAACAATCTCAGTTTCTGTCCTATTAATGTGCTAGTATCTCGCAGTGACTTGGAAGTTGTTGAAATTCTTCCTCCAAACATTGGGCTGTAGTTTTTTGTGTATGCCTGCCTGGCTTCACCCAAGCTGACCGGCACTAAACTGTAAGAAAAAATAGAGGTTCAGTTATCAAGAGCTATGGGCTATGGAAATGTGCGTAACACTGGGTGCCTAACACATGATACTGGGACAAAATTAAGTATGGACTTAATTTCTTTTGTCTCTTTCCAGGCTGCATTCTTTGGAGTTGGAAGTGGGGTAATGTGGGAAACCCTTTCCTTCATACCTTTTGCATTGTTTCTTTTCTTAATATACTAAAATCCAGCAATATAGTATCTCAATTGGCTTAATTAATTTGTGTAAACATGTGTGAACAAATATCTGTTCAAATTAATGTCTCTGAGAGGAGAGACTTTATGGAGGGTCTTAGTATCATCTTGGTCCCCTGCCCCTCTTTGACAGTTATCTAATCTGTATAATTTTTAGTAACATTTCTTCTTTATCTAAAACTTCATTTTACTGTAATAAAGTTATTCACGATGTCTTATAACAGTTGTAATATCCATAATATTTGTGGTTTTATATATATATATATATATATATATATATATATATATATATATATACACATCCTTTAATAGTTTATTGGTTTTATTTCTATCATTTATCTATGCCATTATTTCCAGGCTTTTATCCATTTTATTACCCCCTTTTAAGTAAAATTTTATTTCTTTTTATTAAAAATAGATTCTTATCTCATATAATATTGATTGTGTTACAGTTTTATCCTCTTTCTACTTCTCCTAGTTCCTCCCCACCACCCCTCTCTTCCATATCCACTCCTTTTCTGTTTCTTATTAGAATAGAATAGGTTTCTAAGAGTTAACAACAAAACATAACAAAATAAAATATAATAAGATTAAACAAAACCCACCACATCCAAGTTAGACAAGACAAACCAACAGAAGGAAAAGAGCGCCAAGAAAAGACACAAGAATCAGAGACCCACTCATTCACACACTGACCAGTCCCATAAAAATAACTGAAAGCTATAATATATACACTGAGGATCTGGTGCAGACCCGTGTAGGTCCTATGATTGCTGTTTCAGTCTCTGAGTTCATATGAGCTTTGATCAGTTGATTAAGAGAGCCTTCTTCTCCTGGTGTCCTTCATCCCCTCTGTCTTTTACACTCTTTCTGCATCCTCTTCTGCTGTGTTCCCTGAGTTCTGAAGGGAGGAATTTAGTGGAGACATCCTATTTAGACCTGTGTATTACAAGGTTTCTCAGTTTCTGTGTAATACCTGGCTGTGGTCTCTGTATTTTGTTCCTATCTGTTGCAGGCAGAAACTTCTCTGATGATGGCTGAATAAGGCACTGATCTATGAATATAGCAGAATATCATTTGGAGTTATTTTATTGTTATTTTTTTAGACTTACTGGTTTTGATTTTACTCCCAGGTCTCTGGGCTATCTAGTCTCTGGTTCTTGGTTACTCAAGCAATGTCTGGTTTTGGTTCCATCTTGTTGTATGGTCCTTAAGTCAAATAAGACATTGCTTTGTTACTCCAACAAGCTTTATGTGTCTTTTTTTTCCTCAGATGAAGTAATGAGATGAGAATCATACATAACCTGTGTGAATAGATGCTTGGGCTGAGCCCAGAGCATTTCTTTCTCTGTTCTAATTATCCCTAGGCCTAGGCCTGGAAACTTCTAGCCTCTGTACAATCTAGTCTTCCAGGTGATTGATCCAATCTGGATTCTCAGCTTCTGAATGAATTGCTCTGCTTGGCCTCATACTCACTTTAGCAATATGTTCTAATCTTCTGGCTCCTCATTCTTCTCTGGGTCATCTTGTCCTTTACCTGTGTTCTAGCTTGTTCTCTTTGCAATCTGTCTCTGTAAAACTGTCCCAGTAAAACTGCCATACACACTCACAACACACCACATATCACATACCACACTTCCACCTTTTTTTCTCTCTCATTGCTCTTAAGTAGAGTCTCTTCCTCTCTGTTCTCATGTGAGTGGGGTAGATCCTATCTCTGACTCATTCTGACAAATCTTTCTCTGATTCATCACATTGTCTGCCCCTTAATTAGACATCACTTTCAAACATGGCTGCCCCATTCTACAAACTAATCTTACCTTAATTCTTAGGATCAAAAGTGTGTACTAAGGGTGTGTGTGCATTCCAGCCAGATCATACTGTAATCCATGGTGTGTCTGCATTCTTTCCAGATCATATAGACTTAGAAAGTCTTTGAATGTGATCCTTTGCCAGAGAAACCATGTTGCTGGATTAAACTTTCTCTACATTATGCCACCATTGCCTTAGCATATTTTATAGATAGGGCAAATGGTAGATCACAGGTTTTGTAGCTGGATTCATGGTTGTGTTTCCCCTTTGGTGGCTTTCAGAATATTAATACTTTCCTGTACCAAAGACATTAGAATGTAGGAGTGAAGGCTTTATGTATGCACCAGCTGGACCTCTCTATGTTTAATGAATTGTATACATCTTGTCATCAGCAATGAAGCCTTGCTGGCAGTTTGTGGAGAGCAACCTATTGCCTTAGCAACAGCCTGGGTTCTTTGGGCATTTACATAGGACCCCTTTTTGCCAACAACTCGATTGGATGCAACCCAGTCCTTTTACTGGAAGTATTGTTTGGTATCAAGAGATGCCCAGTTGAGACTATTGATACCTCATTATTTGGAGTACTGCACTAGAATCACCTCCATATATTTGAGAAAGTTTCTGCTGCACTAGTTTTTCATGACACCCCTCAAATGACCCTCAATTTTAGTTGTTTATCCCCACATACCCTCCTTCAACTCCATCTCTGTCCCCTACATTACATGATCCTCCTGTTTTTGTCCCTCCTGCCCCTAGTCCACCCATAAAATCTATTCTGTGTTCCCTTCATAGGGAGATCCATGTGTTCCCCAGTCCCTTCCTCTATACCTAACCTCAGTGAGTCTATGGATTGTACCTTGGTTATCATTAACTTAATTGCTAATATCCACATATAAGCAAATATATACTATATTTATCATTATAGGTCTGGGTTACCTCACTCAAAATGATTTTTTTCTAGTTCCATGTATTTGCCTGCAAATTTCATGATGTCATTTTTTAGCAGCTGAGCAATATTCCATTGTGTAAATGTACCATGTTTCCTTTATTCTTCTGTTGAAGGACATCTAGGTTGTTTCCAATTTCTGACTATTATGAATAGAGCAGCAATGGACATGGTTGAACCATTGTACTTGTAATATGATGGGGTGTCCTTTGGTTATGTGCTAGATCTTGAAGTAGATCAATTACTATCTTCCCAAGGAACTGCCATATTGATTGTACAACTTTGCACTCCCACAAAAAAAAAAAAGTGGAGGAGTGTCTCCTTGCTCCACATTTTCACCAGCAAAAGCTGTTATTTGTGTTATTGATTTTAATCATTTTGACAGATGTAAGATGAAATCCCAGAATCATTTTGATTTCCATTTCTCTGATTGCCAAGGATCTCAAACATTTTTTTTAAATGTTTCTTATGCATTTGACTTTCCTCTTTTGAGAATTTTCTGTTTAGATCTATATCCCATTTTTAATTGAATTATTTGTTTGTTTGTTTGTTTATATCTAGTCTCTTGAGTTCTTTATTTTGGTTATTAGTCCTCCATCAGATGTGGGTGGAGTTGATGAAAATCTTTTCCCATTCTGTAGGCTGCTGTTTTGTCCAAATGATGGTGTCTTTTGCCTTACAGAGGCTTTTCAGTTTCATGAGGTCCCATTTATCAGTTGTTGACTTTGGTACCTGTGTGTCAGAGGCCAGCCCCAGTTGTTCTGTCTTGTCTGGTTCTTCTTGAGGCAACAGAGGGGGAAGAGCTTGGGTGAGGATAAGACTTGGTCTTATAAGATATTTAAGATTGCTGTATAATAATAAAATTTTTACCTCCCTAAGTCTAAGTCACTTTGCTGTGGTAGCTGACCTGACTGAGTTTCTCTGAGGCCAGAAACTGTTTAGCACCTCATCATAAAACAGCAGGAGATTAAGTGAAAAGATTGCTAGTGTTCCTTTCTCTAGTGAATCAGCTAGAAGCCTCTCTGGTTTAGCTGGTTAACTCTTTGTGAACCAGAAAGGAGGGAAAGAAAAAGAATTAAGATGCTTTGTACAGGCAAATATGCACAGACACATATATATTCAATCATTCATACACCCACACTCTGGCTGTCTGCCACAATCAACTCCACAAGTATTCATGCATGCTTACACACATACACATGAACCCTAAATACAAACATATAGACAAACAGACATATACATTTGGATGGATGGATGGATGGATAGATGGATGAGTGGGTAGGTAGGTGGGGCAAAGCTCCCCAAGCCAAACCATTCAGCCAACAGCCAACAACCAACAATCAACAACTTTATTTTTTTCTCTGGACTTTTTATACATTCTTACACAGAAAGTTCTTTAGAAAATTTCCTCAGAGATAAAATGTTACATAAAATGGGAGTTACAGAAGGATGTTGATAGTAAGTTCAAAGCAATATTTCATTATACTCATTAGAAGTTCAAAGCAGGGCTGGAGAGATGGCTCAGCCGTTAAAGGCTAGGCTCACAACCAAAAATATAAGAAGTTCAAAGCAACAGTTTTTACTTGTCCTTGCCTTATCATAGTGCACATCTGTGACTTTATCCTTGGACCTAAATGTTTTTTTTTCCTTGAACACAAAATTGTCCCAAGACTATTTCTCTATTTAGTGTGATTATGAAAGTTGATTGTATTTATTGTGCAGCTTTTACTTAATATTCTAAGGAGTGAACACATTCTAGTTTTGGTTCTAACTTTATTACATCTTTCTAGCAACTAAGACCATCTTTAAAAACTTTCTTCCTAAAACTATTTGAATCAAATCAGATATTCTATAGAATTTATCTATATAGCATCACTACAAGATAGTACATCTTCATAGGTCTGCAAAGATCTGCTCAAAAAGGTGGGCTAATAACTAGTAATAGTTATATATTTAATATTAACAAGAAAAGCATATTAATAGCAGAAATCCTTCATAAAATGAATTCTTTCTGGGCCTTGCCTATTAGAGAAAATCTGTCCTGGATTTTAATCCAAGGCAGACGCATCTCAGGAAGATCTCCTGCTAGTTATTAGCATCTCCTATGATGGCTCCTAACACCTGTGCTGTTGGTATTCTGCTCAAGAAGTTGTCGTCTCCTGTGCCAATGAGTTCAAGGCTATTCCCCACATTCTCTTCTATCAGGTTTAGGTTTTATGTTCAGGTATATGGTTTTATGTTGAGGTCTTTGATCCACTTGAACTTCTTGAGTTTTGTGCAGGGTGATGAATATGGATCTATTTACACTATTCCACATGCAGAAATTCAGTTTGACCAGCACTATTCATTGAAGATACTGCCTTTTCCCCAGTGTGTGTTTCTGGCTTCTTTATCAAAAGTCAGGTGTTCATAGGTGTGTGGATTTATGTCTGGATCTTCAATTTGATTCCATTGATCAACATGTCTGTTTCTATTCCAACACCATGCTGATTTTATTTCTATAGCTTTGTAGTACAACTTGAAATTGGGAATGGTAACATTTCCAACAACAGTTCTTTTAATTTTCAAGATTTTTTTTTTTACCTATCCTGGTTTTTTGTTGTTGTTTTTCCATATGAAGTTGAGAATTGTCCTTTCAAGATCTGTGAAGAATTGTATCGGCATTTTGGTGGATATTGCATTGAATCTATACATTGTTTTTGATAAGATGGCCATTTTTATGTTAAGTTTACTGATCCATGAGCATGGGAGATTTTTTCCATCTTATGCTATCTTCTTCAATTTCTTTCTTCAAAGACTTGAATTTTATCATACAAGTCTTTCACTTGCTTTTCTTCAGTTACTCCAAGATATTTTATATTATTTGAGGCTATTGTAAAGGGTGGTGTTTCCCTGATTTCTTTCTCAGTCTTTGCCATTTGTATATAGGAGAGCTACTGATTTTTTTTAAGTTAATTTTGTATCTAGCTACTTTGCTGAAATTGTTTATTGGCTGTAGGAGTTCCCTGATGGAATTTTTAGGGTCATGTATGTATACTATGTGCAAATAAAGATACTTTGACATCTTCCTTTTCAATTTGTATCCCCTAATCTCCTTCAGTTGTCCTATTACTCTAGGTAAGATGTCCAGTACTATACTGAATAGGTATGGAGTGAGTGGACAACATTGTCTTTTTCCTGATTTGAATGGAATTGCTTTGAGTTTTTCTGCATTCAATTTGATGCTGGCTATGAGGCTTGCTATAAACTGCTTTTATTATATCTAGTTATGTTCCTTGTATCCCTAATCTCTCCAAAACTTTTATTAAGAAGGAGTGTTGGATATTGTCAAAGGCCTTTTCTTCATCTAATGAGGTTATCATGAGGTTTTATTTCAGATTGTTTATATTTTGGATTACATTTATTGATTTTTGTATATTGAACTATCCCCTGGATTTCAGGGATGTAGTCTACTTGATCATGGTGAATGATCTTTTTGATATGTTCTTGTATTGGCTTTACAAGTATTTTATTGAGAATTTTTACATCTGTGTTCATAAGGGAAATTGGCCTGTAATGCCCTTTCTTTGTAGGGTCTTTGTGTCATTTGAGTATCAGTGTAATTGTGGTCTCATCAAATAAATTGGGCAATATTCCTCCTGTTTCTATTTTGTGGAGTAAGTTGAGTATTGGCTTTAATTTTTCTTTCTGGTAGAATTCTGCACTAATACCATCTTGCAATAGATTTTGGGGAGGGAGTGGAAGACTTTTAATGACTACTTTTATTACAGTAGGGGGTAATAGGTTTTTAAAAGATAATACATATACTTTACCATATATTTTTATTAATTAATTTATTTACTTTACATCCTGATTGAAGCTTACTCTCCCTCTTCTCTTCCCAGTTCTTCCCTCTCCCTCTCCATCTTCCACTCCTTCCTTTCTCCTCATATCAGGGGAGGCCTCCTATGGATATAATTCTGTCTATGCAGATCAAGTTGCAGTAGGACAAGTTGTGTGCTAAAGCAGTCCAATTAGGGGAAAGGTGCCCAAAGGCAGGCAAGAGAGTCAAATACAGTCCCTGATCCTGCTATTAGGAGTCCCACATGAAGGTCAAGATTCACAGCTGTTACTTGTGTGCAGAGGGCCTAGGTCCATCCCATGCATGCTCTCTGTTTGGAAATTCAGTCTCTGTGAGCTCCTATGGGCCCAGGTTAGTTGATTCTGTAGGTTTTCTTATGGTGTCCTTGATCCCTTTGGCTTCTCAATCCTTCTTCCCCTTCTTCCACAGAATTCCTCAAGTTCTACCTAATGTTTGGCTATGGGTCTGTTTCCATTGATAGTGAACACCCCTCCTCTACCCAGTTCCCTCCCTTCACCCACTTCAATGTCTATTCCATTTCCTCTACTCAATGATATAAAAGTGTCCTCCCTTGGGTCCTCCTTGATACTTAGCTTCTTTGGGTCTGTGGATTGTATCATGGTTATCCTGTACTTTATGGCTACTATCTACTATGTTTGTCTTTCTGGGTCTGAGTTATCTCATCTGGGATTATCTTTTCTAGTCTTATCCATTTCCCTGAAAATTTCATAATGTCATTGTTTTTAATAGCTCAGTAATATTCCATTGGGTAAATGCACCATCTGTTGTTTTAATCCACTCTTCTGTTAATGGACATCTAGATTGTTTTCAGTTTCTGGCAATTACAAATAAAGCTGCTATGAACATAGTTAAGCAAATGTTTTGTGGTATAGTGGAACATCTTTTGCATATATGTCAAGGAGTAATATAGCTAGGTCTTGAAGTATAACTATTCCAGATTTTCTGAGAAACCACCAAATTGATTTCCAAAGTGGTTTTACACGTTTGCACTCCCACCAGCAATGGAGGAGTGTTCCCCTTGCTCCACAACCTTGCCAACATGTGCTGTCACTTGAGTTTTTGATCTTGGCCATTCTGACAGGCATAAAATGGAATCTCAAGACATTTTGATTTGCAGTTCCTGATGACTAAGGACATTGAACATTTCTTTAAGTGCTTCTCAGCCAATAAAGATTCCTCTGTTGAGAATTCTGTTTAATTCTGTACCCATTTTTAATTGGGTTATTTGGTTTGTTGGTGTCTAATTTCTCAAATTCTTTATATATTTTGGATATCAGCCTTTGTCAGAGGGTTGGTGAAGATCCTTTTCCATTCTGTAGGTTGCAATTTGTCCTCTTGACAGTGTCCTTTACCTTACAGAAGCTTTTCAGTTTCATGAGGTCACATTAATAGTTGATCTTTGTGCCTTAACTGTTGGTATTCTGTTCAGGAAGTTGTCTCCTGTGCCAATGTGTTTGAGGATATTCTCTATTTTCTCTTCTATCAGATTTAGTGTATCCAGTTTTACTTTGATGTCTTCAAAAGTCTGTGCTCCACAAAATTGTAAAATCTAAATGAAATGGATGGTTTTCTTGATAGATACCACTTACAAAGTTAAATCGAGATCAGGTAAACAATTAATAGATCTATAACCCCTAAAGACAATTAACAGACCTATAATCTCTAAGGCAATAAAAGCAATCATTAAAAGTCTCCCAAACACCACATGCTCCACTATGTTTATAGCGGCCTTATTTATAATAGCCAGAAGCTGGAAAGAACCCAGATGTCCTTCAACAGAAGAATGGATACAGAAAATGTGGTACATTTACACAATGGAGTACTACTCAGCTATTAAAAATAATGAGCTCATGAAATTCTTAGACAAATGGATGGAGCTAGAAAATATCATCCTGAGTGAGATGACCCAATCACAAAAGAACACACATGGTATGCACTCACTGATAAGCGGATATTAGCCCCAAAACACACAATACCTAAGATGCAACGCATAAACCTCATGAAACTCAAGAAGAAGGAGGAAGACCAAAGTGAGGGTGCTTTTGTCCTTTTTAGAATGAGTATCAGAAGATTCAACCAGAGCTCCCAGGATCTAAACCTCCAGCCTGAGAACAGACAGGGGCAAGCTGTCCTCTGAGAGGCTCTAACCAGCAGCTGACTCAGACAGATACAGACATCCAGAGCCAAACAGTGGATGGAGCTTGAGGACTCTTATAGAAGAATAGGCGGAAGGATTGTGGGCCCTAAGGAGATAGGAACTGCACAGGAAGATCAACAGAGTAAACCAACCTGAACCCTTGGAGCTCTCAGAGACTGAATCACCAACCGTAGAGCATACCTAGTCTACACAGATCTACCTCCATGGGCTGGACCTAGGCCTCCCTGCACATATGTTGTAAATGTGCAGCATGGTTTTCATGCAGGTCTCAAACATCTGGAGTGGGGGCTATCCCAAAACATGCAGCCTGTATATGGAGTATGGTCTTCTAGCTGGGTGCCTCATCTGGCCTCAATGGGAGAGGAAGCACCTAGCCTCTCAGAGACTTAAAGTGGCAGGGTGGGGGATACAGGAGGAGGGGGTACTCAGAAAACAAAAGATGGGGAAGGGTTGTGGGAGGGGGTGACTGGGAGGGGTTATAAAGTGAATAAGCAAAAAAAAAATAAATTAATTAATTAAAAAAAAAAAAAAGTCTCCCAAACAAAAGAAGCCCAGGGCCAGATGGTTTTAGCACATAATTCTACCAGATTTTCAAAGAAGAGCTAATACCAATACTCTTCAAAATAGTCCACAAAATTGAAACAAAGGGAACTCTCCCAAACTCATTTTATGAGGCCATGGTCACCCTGGTACCTAAATTATAAAAAGAGTCAACCAAGAAAGAGAACTTTAGACCAATCTCCCTTATGAACATTGATGCAAAATACTCAATAAAATACTTGCAAACAGTAGAAGAATACATCAAAAACATCATCTTCCCTCATCAATAGGTATGTTTTTAAAATTCGCTTATTTCACCTTGATTAATTTTGGGAGGTGGTACTTATCAAAAAAATTAGATTTTTCAGTTTTGTAGAGTATGTCCTCATAATTCTCTGGATTTCCGTGATATCTGTTGTTATGTCTTCCTTTCCACTTCTGATTTTGTTAATTTGAATATTCTCCCTCTGCCTTGTAGTTAATTTGGTTAAGGTTTGTCAATCTTTTTGATTTTTCTCAAAGAACCAACTCGTTGTTTCATTGATTCTTTGTATTGTTCTCTTTGCTTCTATTTTATTGATTTCAACTCCAAGTTTGACTGTTTCTTGCTGTCTACTCCTTTTGGGTGTGATTTCTTCTTTTTGTTCTAGATCTTCAGGTGTGCTGTGAAGTTGCTAGTTTGAGATCACTCCAGGTTTTTTTTTTCTTTTTAAAATTAGGCACTTAGTAGTATGAACTTGCCTCTTAGAACCACTTTTACTATGTCCCATAAGTTTGAATATGTCATGCCTTCATTTTCATTGAATTCTAGAGTCTTTGATTTTTTTTTTTTTAATTTCTGCCCTACCCCAGTCAGTGGTCATTGAGTAGAGTTGTTCAGTTCCCATGAGTTTGTAGGCTTTTGTGGTTTCTGTTGTTGTTGATGTGCAGTATTAATATGTGGAGGTCTGATAGTACAGAGAGACTTATTTCAATTTTCTTGTGTCTGTTAACTTGCTTTGTGACTGAGTATGTGGTCAATTTTGGAGAAAGTTCCATGAGGTGCTGAGAAGAAGGTATATTCTTTTGTGTTTGGGTGAAATATTCTGTAAATATTTGTTAGGTCTACTTGATTTATAATGTTTGTTAGCTCCAGCATTTCGCTGTTTAATTTTTGTCTGGAAGACATGTCTATTGGTGAAAGTGATGTATTAAAGACACACTATCAGTGTGTGAGGGTCAATTTGCATATGATTTAGGCTACAGTAGAGTTCTTTTACAAAGTTGGGTGCCCTCATATTTGGTGCATAGATGTTAAGAATTGCAAAGTCCTCTTGGTAGATCTTTCTTTTAATAGGTATTTAGTGTCTTTTCCATATATCTTCTGATTAGTTTTGGTTTGAAGTCTGTTTTGTTAGATATTAAAGTAGCTACATTAGATCCACAACCCAATCTTGCCCAAGGAGAGGAAGTCTTCTAGGAGTGCTGACACACATAAGATCACAGGTGAGACCACCACTGCTGCCCAAATACTGGACCAAAGTGGGACCTGCCCAGAGCCCACAGGACCCAGGAACTGCAGAGCAACCGGGGACACAATCCTTCCAATTTCCATCTGCACCCCTGAGCTGACCCTGTGGCACAACTATCCACACCCCAATCACACCCAGAGAGAGCAGGTCTCCCAGGAGTACTGATATACCTAAGATCACTGGTTTCCATCTGCGCCCTGGAGCTGACCCTGTGCCACAACTATCCGCACCCTAATCCTATATAGAAAGAGCAAGTCTTCCAGGAGTGCTGATACACCTAAGATCACAGAGAAAGCTGGTCTCACAGAAGCTAAAATCACAGCTAAGAGCACTGCAATCCCACCCAGAGATAGTTTGTCTCCCAGGAGTCCTGACACACCTAAGACCACAAGCTCACAGGCTCACAGGCTCACAGGCTCACAGGCTCACAGGCTCACAGGCTCACAGGCTCACAGGCTCACAGGCTCACAGGCTCACAGGCTCACAGGCTCACAGGCTCACAGGCTCACAGAAGGGCCAAGCTCCAGTCAGAAGCAACAGAATCAGCTACCAGAGATAACCAGATGGCAACAGGCAAGCACAAAAACATAAGCAACAGAAACAAAGGCCATTTGGCATCATCAGAACCCAGTTCTCCCACCACAGCAAGCCCTGGATACCCAAACACACCTGAAAAGCAAGATTCTGATTTAAAATCACATCTCATGGTGATGATAGAGGACATAAGAACATTTAAGAAGAACATAAATAACTCCCTTAAAGAGATACAGGAGAACACAAGTAAATAGGTTAGAAGCCCTTAAAGAGGAAACACATAAGTCCATTAAAGAAATACAGGAATATAATAATCATAGAAGAGAGCAAAGATTCCCAACTCAAAGGGCTGGTAAATATCTTCAACAAAATTATAGAAGAAAGCTTCCCAAACCTAAAGAAAGAGATGACCACAAACATACAAGAAGCCTACAGAACCCCAGATAGATTGGACCAGAAAAGAAATTCTTCCTGTCACATAATATTCAAAACACCAAGTGCACAAAACAAAGGAAGAATATTAAACGTTGTAAGGGAAAAGGTCAAGTAACATATAAAGGCAGACCTATCAGAATTAGACCAGACTTCTCATTACAGACGCTAAAACCTGGAAGATTGTGGGCAGATACAGACCCTAAGAGCACAAAAATGCCAGCCCAGGCTACTATACCCAGCAAAACTCTCAAATACCACAGAGGGTGAAACCAAGATACTCCATGATAAAACTAAATTTAAACAATATCCTTCACAAATTCAGCCCTACAAAGAATAATAGATGGAAAACTCCAACACAAGGAGGGAAACTATTTTAAAAAAAAAGCAAGAAATGAATCTTCTTACAACAAACCCATAAGAAGATAGCCACACAAACTTAATTCCACTTCTAAAAACAAAAATAACAGGAAGCAGCAATCACTGGTCCTTAATATCTCTTAACATCAATGGACTCAACTCCCAATAAAAAGACATAGATTAACAGACTGGATCCATAAACAGAACCCAGAATTTTGCTGCATACAGGAAACATACCTCAGTGACAAAGACAGACACTAACCCAGAGTAAAGGGCTGGAAAAATTTTTCCATGCAAATAGTCACAATAAACAAGCTGGAGTAGCTATTTTAATATTGAATAAAATCGACTTTCAACTGAAAGTTATCAAAAAATATGAGGAAGGACATTTCTTTTTTTTTTTTTCCCTGCCTGTTCCTGCCTTATTTCTTTTTTTTATTGGAAATTTTATTTACATTTCAGATGTTCTCTCCTTACCCATTTCCCGCCCCTCCCTCCCAGGAACTCACTATACCTTCCCCCCTCCTCCTGCCTCCACATTGGTGTACTCCCACCCACCCTCCCCTGTACCTCACCTCCCCACCCTCCAATATCCCCCCCCCCATGACGTCCAGCCTTCATGGGACCAAGGATCTCTTCTCCCACTTTTATATATATCTCTTCTCCCTTGCATATATAGCTGGAGCCATGGGTCCCTCTCTAAGCACTCCCAGGCTGGTTGTTTACACCCTGGGGGCTCTGGTTGGTTGGTATTGTTGCTTTCCTCATGGTGTCTCGAATCCTCTCAACTCCTTCAGCCTTCACTCTATCTTCTCCATTGGGAACCCCATGATCAGTTTAATGGTTAGCTGTGAGCATCTGCCTCTGAGTATGTCAGACTCTTGCAGACTTCTAAGGAGACAGCTATATCAGGCTCCTGTCAGCATGTACTTCCTGACATCCACATCAACGTCTACCTTTGGTGACTGCACATAGGATGGATATCCAGGTGGAATGGTCTGTAGACGGCCCCTCCTTCAGTTTCTGTCCTGCACTTTGTCTCCATATTTGCTCCCTTGAGTATTTTGTTACTCCTTCTAAGAAGGACTGAAGCCCCCCTACTTGGTCATCATTCTTCATGAGCTTTATGTGGTCTGTGAGTTGAATCTTGGGTGTTTCAAGCTTCTGGGCTAAAATCCAATGATCAGTGAGTGAATACCGTGTATGTTCTTTTGTGATTGGGTCATCTCACTCAGGATATTTTCTAGTTCCATCCATTTACATAAGAATTTATCAAATTCATTGTTTTTAATAGCTGAGTAATATCCATTGTATAAATGTACCACATTTTTTGTATCCATTCTCTGTTGAAGGGCATCTGGGTTCTTTCCAGTTTCTGGCTATTATAAATAAAGCTGCTATGAACATAGTGGAGCATATGTCCTTGTTATGTGTTAGAGCATCTTCTGGGTATATGCCTAGGAGTGGTATAGCTGGGTCCTCAGGTAGTGATATGTCCAATTTTCTGAGGAACCGCCAGACTGTTTTCCATAGTGGTTGCACCATCTTGCAATCCCACCAACAATGGAGGAGTGTTCCTCTTTCTCCACATCCTCGCCAGCATCTGCTATCACCTGAGTTTTTGATTTTAGCCATTCTGACTGGTGTGAGGTGGAATCTCAGGGTTGTTTTGATTTGCATTTCCCTGATGACCAAGGATGCTGAGCATTTCTTTAGGTGAGGAAGGACATTACATACTCACGAAAGGAAAAATGTACCAAGATGAATTCTCAATTCTGAACATCTATGCCCAAATGCTAGGGCACCACATTCATAAAAGAAACTTTACTAAACTCAAAGCACACATTGAATCCCACAGTATAATGGTGGGAGGTTTCAATTCCCTACTCTCATCAATGGACAGATCATGGAAACAGAAACTAAACAGAGACACAGTGAAACTAAGAGAAGTTATGACCAAATGGATTTAGCAGATATCTATAAGAACATTTCATCCAAAAACAAAAATATACCCTCTTCTCAGCACCTCATGGTACCTCCTCCAAAATTGAATATACAATCAGTCACAAAAAACAAGCCTCAACAAATGCAAGATGATTGAAATAATCCAGTGAATCCTATGAGATCACCACAGACTAAGGTGGCCTTCAATAACAAAAACAAACAAACAAACAAACAAAACCCAGAAAGCCTATATGCACATGGAAGCTGAACGACTCTCTACTCAATGATAATTTAGTCATGGAAGAAATAAAGAAATTCAAGACTTTTTAGAATATCATGAAAATAAAGGCACATCATACCAAAACTTAGGGGACACAATGAAAGCAGTATAAGAGGAAATCTCATAGCTTTAAGTGCCTCTAAAAAGAGACTGGAGAGAGCACACATAGCAGCTTGACAGCACACCTGGAAGCTCTAGAACAAAAAGAAGCAAATACAACCAAGAGGAGTAGACAGCAGGAGAGAATCAAACTCAGGCTGAAATCAACCAAGTAGAAACAAAGAGAACTATACGAAGAATCAACAAAACTAGGAGCTGGTTCTTTGAAAAAATCAATAAGATAGATGAACCCTTAGCAGACTAACCAGAGGGCACAGAGACAGTATCCAAATTAACAAACCAGAAATAGAAAGGGAGACTTAACAACAGAAACTGAAAAATTAAAAAAATTATCAGATCCTACTACAAAAGCCTATACTCAACAAACTGGAAATCAGATGAAATGGATAATTTTTAAACAGATATTAAGTACGAAAGTTAAATCAGGATCAGATAAATCATCAAACAGTCCCATAACCCCTAAAGAAATAGTAGCAGTCATTAAAAGTCTCCCCACCAAAAAAGCCTGGGACCAGATGGTTTTAGTGCAGAATTCTATCAGAACTTCAAAGAACACTTAATACCAGTACTCTTCAAACCATTTCACAAAATGGAAACAGAAGGAACACTGCCTATTTTATTCTTTGAAGCCACAGTTATGCTGACACCAAAACCCCACAAAGACCGAACAAAGAAAAGAGAACTTCAGACCAATTTTCCTTATGAATATTGATGCAAAGATAACTCAATAAAATTCTCGCAAACCGAATCCAAGAACACTTCAAAACGATCATTCACCATGATCAAGTTGGCTTTATCCCAGGGATGTAGGGATGGTTCAATATATGTAAATCCATAAATATAATTCACTATATAAACAAACTCAATAAAAAACATATGTCATCTTACTAGATGCTGAAAAAGCATTTGACAAATTCAACACCCCTTCATGTTAAAAGTCTTGGAAAGAACAGGAATTCAAGGCCCATACCTAAACATAGTAAAAGCAATATACAGCAAACCAGGGTCAACATCAAACTAAATGGAGAGAAACTTGAAGAAAATACCACTAAAATCAGGGACTAGACAAGGCTGCCCATTCTTTCCCTATCTATCTATTCAATATAGTGTTTGAAGTTCTAGCCAGAGCGATTTATATAACAAATGACATCAAAGATATACAAATTAAAAAGGAAGAAATCAAAATATCACTATTTGCAGATGATATGATAGTATACTTAAGTGACCCCAGCAGTAAAACCCTAATACAATTTGCTTCTTTTCTTTGTCATACAATAGATCCTGACCACAGTTTTCCCTTCCTCCACTTCTCCCAGCTCTGCCCCACCTCTTCTCCCTCCCAGTTCCACTCCCACTCAGTTTCCTTCAGAAAAGAGCAAGCCTCTAAGAGGGAACAACCAAACATGACAAAACAAGATACAAGAAGACAAGGGAAAAGCTGGACAAGGTAACCCAATAGGAAAACTTGCCCCATGTGCAGGCAAAAGAGTCAGAGACATACCTGATCCCACTGTTAGAAGCCCCACAAAAACACCAAACTAACTGCCATAACATATATGCAGAGGACCTGGTGCAGACGCATGTAGGCCCCATGCTTGTTGCTCAGTTTCTGTGAACTCATATAAGCCCTGCTTAGTTGATTCAATAAGCCATGTTCTTCTGGTGTCCTCCATCTTTTCTGACTCTGACAATTTTCCCTCCCCTTCTCCATGGGTTTTCCCAAGCTCCAAGGGGAGGGCCCTATGGTCATCTCCAATTTAGACTCTTTCTCCATAGTGTCTGGCTGTGGGTCTCTGCACCCATTCCCATCTGTTGCTAGATGAAGCCTCTCTGATGACAGCTGAACAAGTTACCAATTTATGATTATAGCAGAATAATAATTTCATTGATTTTTCTGCCCAGTTGTGTTTGGTTCTACCCTAGGTCTCTGTGCTAGTTCAGTCTCTGGTTCCTGGTCATCCAGTGTAGGGCATGGGCTCCCTCTTGTGGAATGGGCTTCAACCAGCTATTGATTGGCTACTCTCACAAGTTCTGTGTTAACATTCCCCCAGCATTATCTTGCAGGCAGGACAGACTATAGGTTGTGGAGGGTTTTTGTGGTTGGGTTCGTGTCCAGGTTTCTCTTTCTGTAGCCTGCAGTGTACCTTCCTGTACCAAAGAGACTAGAACATAAAGGTGACGCTCCATGCAGGCATCAGCTTGACTAGTCTACATTCAGTGAGCTATGTGGATATTGTCGCCAGCAATAGGGCCCCACTGTCAGTTTTTGGAGAGCAACTCTCTGTCCTAGCATCAGCTTGGGTTGTTTAGAGATCCCACAGACCTCTCAGCTAACCACTCTTCCAAATTCAACCCAGTTGCACCACTGGAGCCTTGCCTGGCTATAAAAGATAGCTAGTTCATACTCTGACTAGGAGTCTTCACTAGGGCCACCTTCATAGTACCAGGAAATTTCTACTGCACTAGGTTTCCACACTGCCCAACCCCCCAAATTCCCTTTAATTCCAGCTGTCTTTCCCTGCCCTCTCTCTTTGGTCCCTTTATCCCTCGGGCTCCCATCCCCTTACATCCCCAGTCCACCTGAAAAATCTATTTCCCATTCCCACAGAGAGCCATACCAGCTTGATTCTTGGGTCCATTTACTTTATTATCTTTTTCTAACCCTTTACCCTGAGGTAATGTCTATCCTTGATTTTGAGGTGTATGTCTTGTGTGCAGCAGAAAGACAGCCCTGTTTTCCCCCAACCATTTTGTTAGTCTGTGTATTTTTGTTGGGGAATTGAGACCCATTAGTATCTAGAGGTACCAATGACCAATAATTGTTGAATTCTGTTTGGTGGTGGTGTGGTGGGGGAGGGTCGTTGTCATAGTAATGTCTGTGTGGTGTGTTGTGTGTTGTTGTGTGTGTGTGGTTGTGTGTGTTGTGTACGGACATCTGCTTCCCTTTTGATTTTTCTGGTCTGAGATTATTTATTCCCTATGTTTTCTTCATTGTAATTAAACTCTTTAGGTTGGAATTTTCTTTCTAGCACCTTCTGTATGGCTGTATTTCTAGATAAATATTGCTTTAATTTGGCTATATCATGCAATATATTATTTTCCTCCATCTGTGGTTATTGAAAGTTTTGCTGGGTATAGTAGTCTGGGTTTGCATCTGTGGTCTTTCAGTCTGAAGTAAAACCCATCTATGACCTTCTGGCTTTTTAGAGTCTTCATTGAGAAGTCTGGTGTAATTGTAATAGATCTGCCTTCATATGTTTTTTTTAATCTTTTTCCCTTGCAGCTTTAATATTTTCTTTGTTTTGTATGTTTAATAATAGTTCTGTCTTCATATGTTACTTAGTCTTTTCCTTTGCAGTTTTTAATATTTTCTTTGTTTTGTATGTTTAGTGTTTTGATTATTATATGGTGAGGGAACTTTCTTTTATGGTCTAATCTATTTTTTGTTTTGTATGCTTTTTTTACATTTATAAGCACTCATTCTTTAGGAAATTTTTCTATGATTTTGTTGAAAATGTTTCCTGGGAGTTTGAGTTGGGTTTCTTCTCCTTCCCCTCTATTCCAGTGGTTCTCAACCTTCCTAATGCTGCAGCCCTTTAGTTCCTCATGTTGTGGTGACCCCCAACCATTAAATTATTTTCATTGATACTTCATAACGTAATTTGCTAGTGTTGTGAGTCATAATATAAATATTGATATACAGGGTATCTGATATACAACCTCCAACGATATCACAATTCACAAGCTAAGAACCACTGCTCTATCCTTTTATTTTTAGATTTCGTCTTTTCATAGTGTTCCAGATTTCCTGGATTTTTTGTGCCAGGAGATTTTTAGGTTTAACATTTTCTTTCAACAAGGTGTCCATTTCTTCTATCATGTCTTCAATGCCTGAGATCTTCCATCACTTGGACTCTTTTGGTGTAGTTCCTGTTTGAATTCCTAAGTTTCCTCATTTCCAGATTGCCCTCAGTTGGGTTTTTCATTATTGATTCTATTTCTACTTTCAAGTTTTAAACAGTTTTATTCATTTCTTTCCACTGTTTGGTGTTTTCCTGAATTTCTTTAAAGGATTTTTTAAATTTTTCCTATTAAGGTACTCTAGCATCTTCATACAGATGGTTTTAAAAATGTTTTCCTTGTGCTTTAGCTATGCTGGAATATTCAGAGCTTGCTGTAGTGGGGTAGCTGGACTCTAGAGGAGACATTGTCCTGGCTGTTATTGTATACTTATGCTGGTGTGTAGGCATCTTGAGTTGGAATAATTATAGGTCTAGGTGCTTATATTTGTTTTTGTCTTTTGGGGGTAGATTTTTTTCCCTTGGTTTCTGTTTCCTCTCTGTATTTAGGAGAGTGTTACAGTTGTGTGTTTTTCTGGTAGGAAAATTTTCTGCAGACCTGATAGGTGTTGCCACTGAGGGTTCCAGATAAAATGTGTTTCGGGGTATTGGGAGCTGACACTTAGGAACGGGTTAGGCTAGACAGCTGAGAGGGTTCACAGAGTGAGGATGTAAAAGTGTTTTACAAAGATCTGCCTATTTAGCCTCATTAGAATGGGGAAAGAGAATAGAGGCTACCCCAGAAGTTCTGCTATAGAGCCAGAGTTACTTATACTTCTAATTTTTCTTGGTTTCTGTTTCTCAGAAGACCTACCTGATACAACTTAATAATTCCATTACAGACAAAAGATAACATCTCCTACTATATAGATTTTTCAATTTTTGCTTTTTAGTTTTTCTTATTTTATATGTATATGAATTTGTATGGCTTTTTTTCATCTTGTTTGAGACGACTACTCGTGGCTGGCGCCCAAA
>JAJTUV010003368.1:0-108566 GCA_021653895.1 Mastomys natalensis | reverse complement strand
CAAAGCAGCTGCCGTCATGGTCTCATGGGAAGGGATAGCTGAGACATGTTTTTAGCAGCTGCATGTGGTCTCAGTGGGAAGGATGCACTAGCCACAGAGACTGAAGTGCCAGGGTAGGGGGGTTACCCAGGGGCCCCACCTATTCAGAAGAGAAGGGAAGGGGAATTGGGTGATGGAGTGTGTGAGAGGGTGACTGGAAGGGGGACAGTGAATGGATGTAAAGTGAATAAAAAAAAAAAAAAAATAAATAGCATCCTAGCTGGGCATGGTGTAATACATCTAATCTTAGTGCTTTGGAGGCTGAGGCAGAAGGATTGGTGTATGTTTGAGACTAGCTTGGGTTCTAGTGTAGGGCGTTCCAGGCAAGCCTGGAATGTTAGTGTGAGACTTTATTTTAACCCCCTCCCAACCAACCTATAAAACAAAATAAACTAAGGAGACAGGGATGTGGCTCAGTTGGTAGAAGGCTTGCCTAGCATTCTCAAAGCCTCAAAGCCCTGGATCTGATCACAAATACTACATAAAACTATGTGTGGTGGTACAATCCTGTAATCCCAGCTCTTTGGATGCAGCAAAGCAGGAGGATAAGAATTTTAAGGTTTTTTTTTTTTTTTTTTTTTTTTTTTTTTTTTTTTTTTGACTACATAGCAGATTTGAGGCCAACCTGAAATACATGCAACCCATGTCTCGGCAAACAAACAAAAATAAAAATAGCATCCTAGTTGAGTCCAGTTGCATAGGTCTGTAATCTCAGCTACTAAGGAAGAAGCAGAAAGATCACAAGATTCAATCTTTATTGCAGGCAAAAATATTTAATAAGTAAAACATTTAAAAGGCATACTGGGCTTGGAGAGATGGCTCAGTGCACTTGTCGCTCTTCCAGAGGACCTAGGTTCAATTCCCAACAGGGCCATTCACTAGTTCCAGGGGCTGTAACAGTCCCTTCTGGCTTCCATGAGCACCAGGCACACACATGGCACACAGACATACATGCAGGCAAACCATGAATACATGTAAAAATAAAATAAAAACTAAGAAAAGACATCCGGAGGTTTAATAAGGTCAACAGAGTTACATGTTGTCATGCATAGGTTAAGGTATGAAAAAAAGGGCCCTTGAGTTTTAAAAGCATCTTTTCATGTTGCCACTCTGGTTCCTGGGAGACAGGGGAATTGCCTCCAATCTCCAATTAGCTTGTTTCTCTTAAAGTGGTTCTTTATTGCTTTGTTTAACTTCAGGAAGCCAAACAAAACCAGAACTCTTTAACATGACCTTCCAAGGAATAGAAAGTATCAATCTATGTATCTTGAATAACAGCCATGGATCATTATTTAAACCCAAATTGCCTATGGTAATCTGCATTTTGGCCATTTTGTACACAACAGAATTAATTTAATTTTGGATAAAGATACAGAGTAGTCAAAGGAACTGGAACTAAATAATTGCTGTTTCTCAAAAATTATGTAAGTGTTTTTTCAAGCCTTTGTTTTGCAGTTCCTCAAAGCCAGTTATATTTGGGGCTGCTGGAAGAAGCTGACTCCTGCTGTCTGCAACCCTGGCTGCAGAGGCAGCATATTCTGCTAGAGTATTTTAGCTGTTTTTATGCTGAGATGAATAGGCTATTTGAAGTGAAAGGCGGACTGGTAGTTCCTATTGGAATGAAAGGATCATAAATCCGTTCATGTCAAACTGTGAACACAGACAATGCACTGAAGGCAATTTTTATTTGGTAATTACTGTCTTTGTTCTGAAGCTCTGCCAATGCTAAGTGATTGAAAAGTTCCCAGAACAAACAGTGAAGGGACACAGCTCCTTCGTTAGCCTAAACTGCATTTGAGTTGATCTCACTTATTGTGACATTTTGCTTTTCTTTTCTTTTTTTCCCCAACAGAGTTAATTTGCCTTTTACATTTGTATGTTCAAATTCTTGCATCTTCCTAAACTTCTTTAGAGGGGGGCCTTCTAAATGAGATCATAGACTTTGTTGTTCTAGGGTTCTGTGTTGAAGGGTGACTTTGGAAGAGGCAAGTATTAGAACACAAGCCAAAAGTCTAGATAATCCCCAGAAATGAAGAAAGACAGGGAGGGAAGGAGGGAGAGATAGCTAGTTATTGAAAATGTTCATGTAAAGGTTGCAAATATATTGTTTTACTTGAATATCAATTCCTTATCCCAAATAACACCCAGAAAACATTCTACAAGTGCCCAAAGTTGCATCTATATGTTCTTTCTGATCTTGCTAATGATCTAATTGTGGTGTTACTTATGATGTGATTCTAGCAATATTGAAGTTGAAGATCTTAAATGAAATAACATCCAATTCAACCACTACTAATTGCTACCTACTTTATGGCAGTCATTGGAGGTAGGATGACTGATAGATCCCCCCAGTAAAGATGTTGGTAATTACCATTAGTGAGTCTTTGCAGTTCAACTATTTAGCATACAAATACTCATAAATTGGGTATGGAAGCAAAAGTCAGCAGAGCCCTTTGAAAGTGTAAGAAACTGATTACCTAATAAAGTCTGTCCTCTATCAAACATCATGCATATTAGTCAGCATTTGAAGATGAAGATCTTAAACGAAAAACCATCAATCATACTCAGCTAAGGTTAATAGGTACCTATGTTATGGCAGTCATTGATGGTAAAATATAAGTTAGCTAAATACTCTCCATTAAAGAGTTCATAGTCTAGGAAAGGAACTTGGTAAGTAACTGTGTTGCTCAAAGTGTATGTTGTAAAATGTAGTGTTGTGATGCAAATAGTTTTTAGCCTGAAACTGTCAAGCTTGCTAATGTGAAGGACATTAATTTATAAACAGGATGATGACACTGGTGGATGACTAAAGCCACTGGCACAGCTAGAATAAGAATCTGGTAGTTATTTGTGGTTGGGATTAAAGTCAGCTATGGGTGAAGGGTCATATAACATTTTCTGGTGCTGGGAATTGAACCCAGGACAGTTCACACATGCCAGACAAGCACTTTGCTATTGAACTACATCCTTGGCCCTTTTGAATTTTTATTTTTATTTCATGTTGAAACAAGGTCTTGCTGTGTAGTCCTGGTTGGCCTTGAAACTTTTGCTCCTCTATAGCCTCCATTTAAGTATCCATATGTACAGATATCTACACTTAGGTATCAAACAGTTTTACCAGGAGAGTTGTGTCAAAAGCAAAGTCAATAAGTGCCACTGTTGCTTACTATATGGTAGTATTGTTGTCCTGAATATAACATGCAATAAATATGGTAGGGACTAGAGAGCAGTGAATGAATTCACCCATGTCAGACCAGAGGAGAAAAGGCAAATTTATTTACTACCCTGCAAGGGAGGAGCAGGCAAGGGGAGTAACAGATTGAATGCTTTTCTTTGGAGGTATATCTCCTTTTTGGTTAGGCTGACTCACTATTAAATTCCTGTTATGTAAATTAAGGCAGTCCTGATTGGCCAATGTTAAATCCTGGGCAGAGCTTGACCTTAGAGGTTGACAGTTCTGTGGTTGTGATTAATTTTGATTGGCCTCCCTCAGTTACATTGTTCTGTTGTTCAGGGTTTCCCCAGAAAGGGGCTATTGTTTTCTTTATGGAAAGCATTCTGGACCAGGCTTGCATTGTGGAAATTCCCTGACAAGGGCTGTTCCCTTTCTGGTCTGTCAACGATGGTCTTCTTTCTAAAAGAAAATATAAACTTATTTTACTACTTTAAATAAATGAATTCATTTTCTTTTCAGAAAATCCTCCTGTTTTTAGCACTTACTATGACATTCGGTATCTACATTAGGCAGATTAATTTAGTTGTTATTCTTTTTCTTTTTTGCAGTGCTAGGGATAGAACACGGGTTTGCACCTGCTAGAGGAAAGAACCCTAGCACCGAGCCATAGCCCCAGCTCTAGACACATTGATTTTGCTTTTGTTACATTTATTTATTTTATTTAAAAATTTTATTAATTATTTAAGAATTTTATGCAATATATTTTGATCATATTTACCCTTCTCCTTCCCCCAGCTTCTCCAAGACCCACCTTCACCTCCCTATCTTCTCGAATTTTGTTTTCTCCCTTATTTAAAAACATCAATCCATTCAGTCTAATTTATACTGCCCATATATTCCTGGGTGTACTTCCTTTGGCTGAAGTACATGGTATCCTCAGCAGTAGGGTCTTACCATCAAGTTCAAGTGGGAAACCAAGAGCACTGGCAATAGCTTAGATTGCTTTAGGGAGTCTCTGGGACACAGCTTGTGGAGTGGTATCCAATACCTGGCACTGACAAGATATAGCTTCTGAGAGGAGTAAAGTCCCTTATGTAGGCCAATACACACATACACACACACACACACACACATATGTGTATATACATACATACATATATATGTATTTATATATGTATATATTTATATGTGTATATATGTGTGTGTACATCAACATATACATCAACATATACATATACATTAACATATACATATACGTCAGCATCAGTACACGCACACACAGGAATAGAGCTTATGAAAGAATAGTTTTCCATTTGGCTTTCCAAAGATTCTCAATGTTAGTTATCCCTCTATGACCCCTTCCACCTCTCTACTCTTTCAACCCTCTCTCCCCACTTAAAAATCCCTCTCCATTTTCCCTTTATATCACCTGCATTCTATTACACCCCACGATGAGATCTTTTCCCCTCTCTACACTGACAATTCCTTTCACATTTCCTGCTTCTACAGGTACACAAACATCTAAAAAAAAAAAAAAAAACATTGATGCTAAGAGACACATATGAGTGAGAACATGCTATCTTTGTCTTTCTGGGTCTGAGTTACCTTATTCAGTTTAATGTCTTCCAGCCCCATCCATTTAGTGTAAATTTAACTTTTCTTTACAGCGGAACAAAATTCCACTGTATATCAGTACCGTATTTTCATTATCTATTCATTGATTGTGGACTTTGGCTGTGTATGTAGATTAATTTTAAATGGACCTTTTCTGATACAAATTATACTTGGGTTATCAAGGTGCTATTGTTTAAACTGTCCCCCAAAGTCCATCTGCTGGAATCTAACCTCAAATACAACAGTGTTGAGAGGCGGGACCTTAAAAGATGATTAGAGGGTATGGATCACACCATCATGCAGTAGTAGGTTAGCAATTCTGCAGTACATTCCTGATAAAAGGCAGAAATTTCCCCTTCCCTCTCCCCTCTCCGTCTCCCCTCCCTTTCTTGTCTTTCCATTCCTCCCATCCTTCCTTCACTTGTCCTTTTGTCTTCTACCATGTGATTCTGCTTCCAGGTACCAGTACCATGCTTTCAGATTTCCATGCCTTTAGAACCACAGGGCAAATACATTTCTGTCAATTAAAAATCATCTTGTCCATAGTATTCTATTGCTGCAGTAAAAATGGACTAAAGCAGAATTTATGAGATAACACAGTAAGCATGCATAGAAAGATAAAGCATCCCAAACACAAATAGGGTCACAGGTAAAAATGAAAGCTTAGGTTTTTGAAATGTACTCTGTGAACATGCATGTATTCTGTGATGTTTTTATCCCAGTACTCTTTGAGTCAGATGCTCTCAGGGTCTAACCTGTGGGCAGATGATGAATAAGTGATAATGATGACTACTGTTTTCTGAATTGGAGATAAACATTAGCTCATATTGTTCCAGAGTGCTGGAACACTATGTAACAGCTCAGATGCCCTTTTTTGCCTCTCATTGCAGGTTTGGTCCTTGCTTTAAGGCAGCATAGCCCTATGCTTTACCTTGACCTATGTTGCTTTCATGGATCACCTTGCTATAAAAGCTCTTAATGGATGGAAGCTCCTAAACCATTCTTCTATTGCTCAAATGGCCAACAGGCCATAGAATAAGTGAGTGTTTGCTGATTATTCTGGAAAAGGCTTCTTCAGAACTATGCATTTGTATCCGTTCTAGTTTTTTCCCTCTATTTTTTTTTTTAAAGGCCCAGATTCTGGGTGATGGCAATCTGGATCTGCAAGGGGATTGGGCAGTGTAGTCACTTCATTAATACTGGTGGCACTTGAGTGTCAGTATGCTTGCTACTCCTCAAGGCAAGGTAGGAGTGGACATTATGGGCTCTAGTGAACAGGAGGACTGCAGATACTAATTTATACAGGTCTCATCAGAACCACGGAGAGCTGGGGAAACTAACCCAGAAACACCACATTGTTCTTCTGTAAGCTTTTAGATTCTTACTTCATCTCTTGGTTTTCTGCTGCTAACTTTCTAGATGTTCCATGCCCACTGCTCCAAAGTTGTCAAAGATGGCTAACTTTTAGGCGTATTCATCCTGTGGCTTAAATTCACCTTGTTCTATGCTCATTAGAGCACATTGTAAAAAGACTAACCCGATGTCCTAAAAAAAAAAAGTATGAAAAATGTATGCAACTTTACAAAAGCCTCTCAGACTAAGGGGAATATGATTCATACTAGACAGTCACATTTTTTAAAAAAATCACCAGATTCATCCACCTCTGCAGAGCCACACATTCCAGAGTGACAGCTCCCAAGCCCCCATCTTCCAAAAGCTTCCAGAAACTCTTCCCTAAAGCTCACTCCTTCCCACCTCTGCTCTTTTCTTTGGGAAATCTGTCTTCCAAAGTATAGCCTCCTTGCTTTTGCTAACATAAACTAGCCTGGCCTTTCCTTCCTCGGGGGTCCTTAGCCACAACTTGAGAACATCATGTACTTTGCAAGGCAACAGGAAAACAGGAAAGACCCTGAAGCCTCATTCCCTTAATATTTACATTCTGTGGAGATTTTCTTTTTCCATGACAATGAGAATCTTCCTGAAGTTTCTCTTCAAAACAGGCACATTGAACATTTTCTGTGAAAGTCTGGACAATAAGCATTTTTGCCTCCGCAGCTTTTCCCATCTCTGTTGAGATTCATGATTTCTGCCATTGACGTACTCAAGGCACCATGGACAATATGTGAACAAATGGCTGTTGTGTTCCAAGGAGACTTTATTGTAAAAACAGACCAATAGGTTCTTCTTTAAAACAATGCTTCCCAATCATGGCTGTCTATCAGTATTATCTGCAGGGCTTTCAAAACCTTCATGTCCAGACCCATGACATTAGAAGTTTTAGGATGGGGCTCTGTCATCAGTATTTGAAACTTTCTTGAGTGAGTCCAAAACCACTTAGGAGCAAGCCAGCTGGAAACTGCTCTTGTGTCTTAGCCTGGAGCACCCGGAGCCATCTGGTCCTAAGTGAGCCACAGATCTGCAGTTACTCCGGTGGCCAGATGGGGCCTGCGGTGAGCAGTTTCATCTCTTTACTCCAGTGTGCTCTATGACTATGACCTTTTCCTACGTGTTGGTTGACTTCCCAGTTCCAAGCATAAAAGCTGCAGTTAGGAAATTGAAATTCTTTGGGTGGGGATAAATGACATATTCTTTTTGGATAAGCTATCCTTATTTTAACCCACTACTCTCCTCCAAACTGAGGAATACTAATGTAGTTGACAGTGTTTTGGTCTTATGTGTTTCATTTAAAACTGTGACTATTAGCAGAATTGTCTTTGTCTATGAGCTGAAAGGTAAAATTCCACACAAGATCACTCCTGGTAGTAATCTAGAGGACTACACTGCTGTGCCAAGGGTGGAGGGAGAGACACTAAAATGGAGTGGGAGTGGACTTTAACCTCCCAATCTCTTGTCAGTGTCCTTTCAGCATCTCTACCATCACCCTTGCCACTGTGATGGAGTCCTCTGGATTCTCAACAGGAGTGCTCTTGTGTGTTTTTGCACATTTCATCTCGTAGAGAAAGACAATCCTGCTAAGAAAAACAAAATCACAAATTTAAATGGAGTTCCTAAGACTGAAACAGCATTGAGTACATTTTCTGCAAAGCAAATCACAATCTATTGCTTAGTTCATGGCTATGCTTTTCAAATCTTCTCGAACATATCTTTGTCAGTGGAGGACTACTTTAGAGTAATCATTCTCTATTCAACTGGAGCCAAGGTTGAAGAGATAAAAATGCTGTTCTTAAGTCATTTGGAACCCAAGTTGTCTGGTGAACACTTAACTTGAACAGCAACACTGTGCTAAGACAATCTGTCCATGCATAGGACTCCACTGTATTTGATATACTGCATCTTGATTGTCACCAAAGAAAACCTTCTATCAGGCCACGGACCAGAAATGAGTGGGCTGCTTTTCCTTTCTTTGGCAAGCTTTGAATTGCCAGGCCCTTTCGATTGTCTTCAAAACATGGACCAAACAAGATACGTAGATTTTGATGCCAGTAAAGACATATGTTTGGTATTAAGCTAGGATTATGAGGCTCAAGGAGCTAATAAGCCCCAGTGCATGTCCCTTGGTCCATATAGCCCATGTTGGCTCAGGACTTAGAGCCAGTCTGTGCCAAACTAGCTCACTGCTTCACACATGCTTTGGCAGCAGCAAACACTACACACCCTTCTTAGTCCCCACTTGGGGAAGTCCAGAAAGGTTATATGAGTTTACTGCAGAAGACTCATGGCTGTTAGAGATCCCTGTAAAAAAAAAGTCAGTAGAAAGTTGTGTGTCTCTTTTTGTTGACAAGAGAAGGTTCAGAGTTTCACATGGAAGTGAGGAGGCTTCGGATTTTCAGTACCTTTTGTGCCAGCACTGGGAAAAGGCAGGGCCATATGCTGGGTTGATAAGGTCTAAGTTATGTGAGCGAGGAAATTCCTATTACCCTGATAAAGTATTAGTTATTTCATACCAAATAGGGCACAGCTTCTGGAAGAGATTGGGAGGATAAAATCCATCCCTTTTCAGTGTCTCTCCTACCACCCTTGGCCCTGCTGAGGAGTCCCTTGGATTCCTAACAGAAGTGATCTTGTGTGGATTTATACTGCAGCTGGGTCCTCTGCAGTGGATAGCTCTTCAAGGAGGAGAGTGTGAAAGTCCCCAGGGGAAAGCTGTGTGAAGATTCTACAAAGCTGACTAGGTCTTTGGTGATGGTGGAGAGCTGGAATGTTGCAGGTCAGGAGCCAAATTATTTTGCAATATCTTTAGTACCTTTAATAGCACTTTATTGCCTACTGCTGTGTTTGAGCTAATGCCCTTGTGACTATCGAGTAAAATCCTTTTTTGGAATAAACAAACGGATCCCTTTGCTTCTCTGATTGCCATCAGATAACAAATGAAATGTGTGATGCCTATAATGGAGAATTCCCTGCTTTGCTATAACTGTCTATGTGATGTTTCATCAATGTATTTTACAAATAACTTTCTTATTCCCCTACTATAAAACTTCATCAAACTGTTCCTCATGTTGTGGGTTAACTCCCAACTATAACATTATTTTTGTTGCTACCTCATAACTGTAATTTTGCTACTATTATGAATTGGAATGTAAATATCTATGGTTTTTTGATGGTCGTAGGTGACCCTCGTGAAAGGGTCATTTCACCTCAAAGGGGTCATGACCCACAGGTTGAGAACCATTGCTCTAAGGTGTGTCTTCAACATAAAGTACTTCTTTACTGTCTCAGGCCTCAGTATTTCAGACCTTCAAATGTGTTGCTTACGTGAAAATATCTGCTCAGTTTTGACGCAGAATGAAGCTCTGGCCACATCTATCCTGATTCCCCTGTGGGTCAACTTGAAGCATTTTCATGAAACACCCAGGGCTCCAACAATCTAATTTGAAAGTCACTAGCTTCTCCCATTTTTCCACAGGTAGCTCATGATACTTTCTGTCTTATCAATTTATTTTTCTACTTTACAGAAGTAATAATTATTCATTATCAAAATGGGAAGGTATAGCTATAAAAAAGAAAATAAAGGGAGGAAAGAGAAATAAAGGAAAGAAAATCAGAAAGAAAACCAAATCACCATCAGCCCCCAAATTCTTAAGATAAATACTACCAAAATTTTGGACCTTTTCATTTTGATCATTAATCAGAATTTGTATGGATATCTATACTTATATGTTCACATTGATTTAAAGTCAGCCTTTGGTTTCAACTATCAGTTTGAAATGAATAATTTTCGTGCCACCATTTTCATTCAAGACCATTTGTAAATTTAAAACATGGCCTACAGGAAACCCCACACTGATGGATGTCAGCATTTGTGAACACTCATGGACTGAACATTGCAATCAAGATAATGAACCTGTCCATTGCTTCTAAAACTTCCTTTGTTTCCATCTGTAATTCCACGTTTCTCCTCTTTCATCCTCATTGACACCTCCCTCATCCTAGAGACAGTGGTTTTGCTTTGCCAGTAGATTTTTTCTTTTTTTTTTTGATATCTATCTTTGGCTGTCCTGGAACTCACTATGTAGACCAAGCTAGCTTCGAACTCAAGAGATCCTCCTGCCTCTCAAGTGTGGAGATTAAAGCTGTGAGCCACTAAGCCCAGTTTATACTGAAGTTTTACATAAGTAAAATCATATATCATCTCCTCTTTGCATATTTTTTCACCCCCTACATTCATTTTTAGGTTCATTTTGCCTGTATCAACAATATTCCATCTCTTTTATTTCTAAGCACTAGTCTATAGTATGGCTATACCACATTTTAAAACCCAGTTACATGCTAATATTTGCATTCTAGAATTTAGAGCCATTATGAATAAATTTGCTATGAGCTTTCATATACAAACCCATACATGACCACACGCTTTCTTTTCTTCTAGAGTCCAAGGTAATATTAATGACCTTTCAACAGTCCACTGTATAAATGTACTCCAACAATTACACCCTGTTTTATTTTCCACATGTATTTTTGCTAATAGATTGACTGTTGGTTTGGGTTCCCAAGTGATAGCATCTGAGGTAAGGATTTGGACACAGGTAATTTATTGGAGAGATGATCCCAGACATCAGAAAGAGATGAGAATGAGTTGGAGAATGAGACAGAACTGTTGGTTGCTGTTGGCAGATGGATCTCAATCCCATGGGCCCTCTCCCTCTCCCTCTCCCCTCTGCCTCCCCGTCCCCTCTCAGGAATGCTGTAAATGGCCTTTCTAGAAATAGGGAGGTTGCAGCATTTCATCTTTCATCTTTTTCTCCCATTGGTGGAGTGGGGTCCCCATAGTTAACTACTATACAATTTTTTTGCTTTGCCTGTCACAGTCTAACTGGCCTTCTGTGGCCTGAGAAAGACCCATGACAGATGTCTTAAGCCACTAAGGTGGGTTATAGTAGAGGTTAGGCTAGGACCTTGCACGAACCTTTCCAGTACAAGGTATGCTAAGAACAAGAGGACAGGTAGGTGGTGTGGAGCAAATATGTCCTTGTCTCTGATTCCTGACATGCTGTTATATACAGTGTAACGTCAAATCCCGGTGTGCTTGGCCTTCTATGTATATGTTGTGCTCATAAAGTGGAGATAGTAGACAGAATATGAGTGTTTTAGTTCTAATGCTGCTCATGAAATTACTTCCCTGGAAAGGTCTAAATTTACCTCTCACTGGTTGTATATGAGGGCACATCTTTCTGCTCTTTTGCTGATAATGAACATTTTCATTCAATAGGCTGGTAGAAGTTGCTAATGGCCAAAGCAATTTACCATTTCAACAATGCACATTCAACTCCATTACAGGCACCATAACCCAAGAGAACACTCATTGCCTATCGGACACAGACTCACAAATAAGCAGAATTAAAGTAACCATGATTATTTGTCCATGGCGATGGAATATGAGGCTTTTGAAATGTACCAGGAATAGACTGTGCAACAGTAACCCCTCCCAGTGTGATTCCTACACTTGCCAAGTAGATTCTGCTTTGGTGCTGACCAGTTACTAGGCCCTGCCTAGCAACGCTTTTAGCCTTTGTCACATCTGCCCTGGGTGGGCCCATGCTTGACCCTGCAGCTGGCCTTTCTACTCTGTGCATTTAGTCTTTCCTGACTGCTGGGCTTCTCTGTCAGGAAGCTGAATGAGGACACTACAGATCTGCATACAACTGCTAGGTGTGCCTATCATTCAGTCAAGAGGTTTTGTGTCTTTTTGTGATCCCAGAACTCGGGCAAGTGACCTTGGCTATGGACTTGATTACATCTAGTGTGAGGCCCAAGAAGCAGCCCTGAGCACCTAAATCTTCAATAAGACTGTGAGAAGGGACTGTGAATGTACCCCAGTTGGTGCGCCATTTCCATGCTACCCGACAAGCATGCTCAAAGCTCTGGGTTCAATTTCCAGTACTGCATGAATGATGTGGTGCACAATAGATTTTTTAAAAATTATTATTATTTTTACTTTATGTCCCACTCACTCCCTCTCTCCCATTGAGGCCAGACAAGGCAGCACAACTAATAGCACATATCCCACATACCGAAAACAGCTTTAGATATAGTTCCCACTCCAGTTGTTCAGGACCCACACGAAGACCAAGCTGCACATCTGCTACATAGGAGTGGGAAGGCCTAGTCCAGCCCATGTATATTCTTTGGTCAGTGGTTCAGACTTTGAGAGCCCCAAGGTTCCAGATTAGTTGACTCTGTTGGTCTTCCTGTGGAGTTCCTATCCCCTCTGAGGCCTGTAATCTGTTCTCCTGTTCTTCCTTAAGAGTCCCCAAGCTCCATCCACTGTTTGGCTGTGGGTGTCTGTATCTGCCAGGGTCAGCTACTGGATGGAGCCTCTCAGAGGACAGCCATGCTAGACTTCTGTCTGCAAGCATAACAGATTATCATTAATAGTGTCAGGGATTGGTGCTTGCCCATGAGATGAGTCTCAAGTTGGGCCAGTTATTGGTTGGCAATTCCCTCAGTCTATGCTCCATCCCCAGTCCCTGATTATTTTTGTAGACAGAATAAATTTTGGGGTGAAAGTTTTGTGGGTAGGTTGGTGTACCTATTGCTCCTTTAGGGTTCATGTCTGGCTACAGGAGGTGGCCTCTTCATGTTCCTTATCCCTAATGCTGTGAGTCACAGCTAAAGACACCCCCATTGATTGATTCTTGGGTGCCTTCCTTATCCTAGGTCTCTGTCTCTTTCTGGAGACATCACCTACCTCTCCACCTCCATCAATTGCAAATTTCCATTCATTTTCATGGCCATCTGGCCATACCTCCTGTCCCTCCCCACATCTGATCCTGGATCCCCAGATGTCTCTGAAAGGAAGAATGGATAAAGAACATGTGGTACGGCTACACAATGGAATACTACTCAGCTATTAAAAACCACGACATCATGAATTTTGCAGGCAAATGGATGGATCTTGAGACTATCATCCTGAGTGAGGTGACCTAGTCCCAAAAGGACATGCATGATATGTACTCACTGAGAAGTAGATAGTAGCCATAAAATGCTATACTACACAGACCCAAAGAAGCTAGACAAGAAAGAAGGCCCAAGTGAGGATGCTTGAATCTCACTTAGAAGGGGGACTAAAACAGTCACAAAGAGGTGGTACACAATTGTAATCTGCATCAGAAGTTTTAAGGTTTTTCTTAGCTACATAGTGAGTTCAAGGCCAGCCTACATAAGACCCTGTCTTGAAGAAGAAAAAAACCAAGGAAGGAGGACGAGGTGAAAGAGAGGAGGAGAAAGAGGAAGAGGAGGAAGAAGGGGAGGAGAAAAGGGAGAGGAGAGGAGGAGGAAGAGGATAGGAGGAGGATGGGAGGAAGAGGAAGAGGAAGAGGAAGAGGAGGAAAAGGTTTTTTGAGACAGGACAGGGGAACAGCTGACATTTCACTTGGGGCATAATATCCCAGGCCACAAGCCAACTGTCTGACCCAGAGATTCTGGCTCTTTTCAATCCCCAGCCTTCACCTGTTGGGCTGGCACTGTCTGTGTCAGGGCTCTGAACTTGGCTGTTCCCCTCTGACAGCTGCTCTCCAGCAGGTGGTGGCGGCTAACCTCAGTCCCAGCTGTCTGCAGGATACTTGATCACTTGAAGCTCTTTGTGTGCTTCAGTGTGCACATGTCACCTTCTGCCAGCTCACCCTCCCTCCTCCCTCTCCCACCCCACAGTTGTTTGCCAATCTGTGGTCTACACCGGCAGCTTCCAGGGCTGACCACAATCCCCTGCTTCAACACTCACAGATGGCTACACGTCAAGGCTTCTTTTGACTGGCGATTTGGCTTGTGAGCTAGGGTGTGGAGACGATTTGTTGGACAGAGAGGACAGAAAGGAATCAAATCTGGAAGGCTCTGAAAGACTGGCAGCATTGTTCTGGGAGGGAATTAACAGTCCTAATCAGAGAGGGAACACCAGGCCTCTCTCTAAGTACGCTCTATTTAAATAACAGCTCCACAATTTCAAACTCTGTTTTAGTTTCTGTTTGCTTTAAACAGTTATCACTGTGTAGCTCTGGTGGAACTAGAATTCATGATGTATAACAGGCTGGGCTTGAACTCACAAGCCTCTGCTTCCTGTGTGCTAGGATTCAAAAGGTGCACCACTGCGCCTGGCTAACACTGCTTGTTTTGTTTTATTTTGTCTTTATCTTGGAACCATCATATAGACCATGCTGGCAGAAAGTGAAGGTGTGTATGTATGTTCAGAAAACATGGCACTATCGTGAGGGAAGGACATAAAGGAAAAAAGGCATAAGAAAGAGAACATTTTTCTTCTCAGAAAACCTATTAGTAATAGAGCTTTAAAATGCAATCATACAAGAATCTACATAAAATTAATTAAACCAAAAATGTACAAATGAAAATATAATGGTGCTTACAGGGGAGACAAATTCCTACCTTGCTACATGCATAGAACTGTGATAAGGTATAAGATAAAAGTAGCTCTTAAATAACAGAGAAATTTCAAAAATAGGAATGTCAAATCCACAAATCCAAGAACAATCTCTAAACCAGTTTAAAAAATGGCACAAAGCACATAAACAGCAATCAGTAACCCAAATGACCAATGAAGACATGATATCATTAGTATTTATGGAATCCGCCTGCAGCCAACAGTCGGAGCAGTTAAAACCAAGCGATCCACAGGCACTTTTAACGGAGTAGTGGTAAGGATTCAGAAAAGGAAATGGTAGTCTCACTGACTGCTCTGGGAGCCGTGTCACAGAGCAGTTCAGAGTTCATTCATTGTCCAGCATCAGGTTCTTTGATTCTTTCTTCTGTGAAGAATTCATTATGTGATTAGTCATGGCCCATTTCCTCTTCCAAACACAGCATGTATTTTTCCCAGTAAAACATGTTAAAAGTTTTAATGATTTATTTTTACATTTATCCTCATATGCTCCCTAAGAATGCACTCCGAAACCATTTTCATTTTCTTGATGGAAAAAAAAAAAAATGTATCCCACTTAAGCCATACTGCCCAAATGGAGTATTCCATAGTCTTCGTTCTGGCATCGGTATTACTGTTATTCCTTTAAAGTAATCACTTTTTAAGTCTGATGCTTTTGTAAAATATAAAAATCATGTTTACATATTACAGAAATGTCAAATTGTGAGGAATACTTTTAAATACTCGCAAGGTTATTTAATCATAAACTAATAAGCAATGATTCATAAGCCAGACTCTAAAGTAATGGCAACTTAATAACATTAGCTAAAGCACCTCTGAAAATTAAGCTATATAAGCAAATATGCTTGCTGCACATTTCAGCAACTGTCCTAGATAAATGTTGGTTCCACATGTAAGGAAAAAATGAAAATAGGAAAAATGAGGGCTATATATACCTACTAAAATACATATTTTAATAAGTTAGAAAAAAGATGCAAAATTTGTTTCTATCATACAAATGTATAATACATGTGTTTGAAAGGCACAGAAGACAAATCATAAAATGCATGTATTTATACGTTGTCTGTGGTGACATATAACACATGTCCTCGCTTGTTAGTGGTGTTTGCCTCTGGTGAAAAGATTAAGAAATGAGAAGCATGCATAACTTTCTAAGTATATCTGTTCTGAATCTTGCCCCAGATTGTCATCTGAAACCCAGCTGACACAATCGCTACAATTCCCACTTGTTTCTAAGTATGTGGTCAATGATAGACAGAAACATATGAGGAAAACCCAGGTGTCTCCCAGGACTTGTGGGAGTATAGACATTTCCAGAAAGAGACAGTCCTGGATTGTTAAGGCCTCCCCAGAATCTAACGTAAGACACATTCTTTGTGGCCTTGATTCAGTTTCCAGCTGTGTGCTGGGAGCCCGCAGACACCAGACACAGAGGACCAGACAGATCCACACAGGGTAGGCTGTCTTTAAAAAGTATTCAGCAGCTGTCTGGGGAAATCCAGACAAACACGAGTGAAGTCCTTTCATCAGCAGCACATGCTACACAAGGAGCCGCCAAAACAAGAGACCAGATCCCACTAAAAGGAACAAGGATCCTCACTGCTGGTATGTTAGTACATTTTCAAAGTGTTGTCACTGTTATTGCCACGAGTATTAGAAGTGTGACATGAAAAAGTATTATTTGGACACAATACAATTACTTATTGAGAAACCTCAAGATAATTAAAAACTGGGATGTTTATCTTTATGAGGGGGGGTGTTAAGTAAAATGGTTAAAGAGAAATGTCCAAAAGCAAGCAGCTTTCGGGCTCCTCTTAGTAACTATTCCAAAGTTGTATGCAAACAAGGGGAACAAGTTTCTTTTTAAAAATATTTGCATGTAACCTTACTTTCAAAATGAATCTGTACAAGGAAAATGATAAAGTACTGGAGAGGAGAGACTTAGAGGAAAATATGAATAAATGAATATATCACCAATTCATGAAAGACTGAATACTAGGGATATTTTTCCAAATTAGCATACTGATTTAATACAATCACAAGAGCAACTGAGCTGCTCTGTCAGCTAGTCAAGCATAATATAAAACTTAGAGACAATACCACGAGGGCATCCTGGTTGAATACTTCTTTTGACAAAAGACACACCATTTCATTGAATATTTTTGTGGGTATTTATACACAAATACATATACAAAGACATATTCATGTTCTCATTCAAGACAGGAATGAGAACATCATGATATTCACCGATTGTAACTAACTGATGGTGGGAAAATCACCCTGACATGTATGAAAAAAACAATGCATAATAAATGAGGTCTTGTAAACCAGTGGTCAAGAGATTATTCATGAGAACTGAAATAATTGACTCTCTGTGGGAAAGTGTTATATTTATATTTCATGTCATGCAAGAATAAAATGCAAATGCTTCCTAAAATGTTTCATAAAAGCCAAAACCAGTGAGGCAAATAAATGTTAAACCCAGAAAGTATCTTAGAATATAGTTCTCAAGTGTCAGAGCCACAAACATATAAATTATCTGAGTAAATTTACACTAAGTATACAAAGAACAGAATAAAGGGCATAGCAGATGTCTGGAATACATGCAGATTTAACAAAATCGTGGTGGTGGTGGTGGGGAAGACATGATTGGGAAGATGACACTTTTCAAAATGATCAATAAACGCAAGGGATTTAAACAAAAATTCCAACCAGAGTTTTCACAGAATTTGACAATGTGACCACACAATTCTGATAGGAAAGCAAGAGATATCTAATAATATCTAAGCCACTCAGAAATTGCTCTGTGAAATAATGAAAACTTGCCAAAAAAAAAAAAAGATTATAATGTGCAGACTTGGTCAGAGAAGATTCCACAGATGACTGCAGGACAGTTAATCTCCAAAGGAAAGGCATTCGCTATTATGTACTCCATCAAGACAAATGGAACAGTCTACAGAGTTGGATGAAAAAGGAATCATGAAAGCCTCTGAGGAGATAAGGGACAGCATCTTTAGAATTCAATGCTTTCCCAGACAAGCATACAACTCTCCAATGAAGACAAGAGAAGTCATAGAAATGTTAAGGAGATAAATACGCTAGCATCTTAAAATATGCAGAGAAGTTTGTAATTCAGTAAGACAAAGAGACATCTTGTAGGCAAGCTATACATGAAAATAAACTCACAGACTAGGAGAAATTAATGCCAAAGAGATGCGTATTTAACATCTCTAATTTTTAGGAAAGCAAACTAAACAAAGCTATGTTATTTCATAGCTAATAAACTAGTGTGACTGAAAACAAGGAACTTTCTCATTCTCAGTTACACAATGAATCTGAACTCATTCGGGGCTGCCCGAGACCCTGTCTCCAAGTCCGGGAGTGGCAGGCTGTGGTGTGTGTTCATCTGTTCTTTTTGTTATTGGGATAGGTGACTTGACAAATCATTCTGGAATGAAGTTTTCACTTTAAACATATAGATTTGTAAGCTGATCTGTTCTCTGACATATGTGCAAAGAATCATGTGGCAGATTTTCTCTGCAGCTTTGTAATGAGTACATCATACCGTACTCAGCAATGGAGTGTCACAGAGCAGTTCAAAAGAGACATAGTACAAAGTGGGTATATAGCTCAGCAAAACAGCCAACGAAAAAGCAATCTGATGAATAAAACCTCATATACTGCCGTTTTGTTTTACTTTTATAATTACAAAAGATTTATTCAGTTGGCTTACACAATTGCAGGGTGGGTAATCTAACTCTGGTTGTCTGTACTCTGAAGAGCCAGAAAAACCAGTAGCTGCTCAACCCAAGAAGCTAGGAGTCTCAGAATGGGAGGGATCAGTGGGATGGCCCTGGTCAGAGGCTGGAGCTGGAAAGCCCCCTGAAATGCTGCTAGCGTGAGTCCATGTTGATACAGATACTATAGTGAAAGGAAGGATGCAAACCAGGAGTACCAGGGGAATATCAGTAGATGCACACTCAATGGATGAAAATGCTGGGCATGTAAGCCTCTGTAATATTACTTCATATGAATATATGTTGATATATACTGAAGGCAGAGAAGCTGGTGCTTCAGGTTTATAAATCTTTCAGCTGAGAAAGGATTAAGATAGGAATCTTATTTCTCTCAGAACACCTATTACCTTCTCTGTGTTCCATAGCACTATTTCTTGACTTCTTCGTCTATTATATGGACATCTGATACAGTCTCAACTTCGTGTACAGCAAAAGACTTCTTTAAAAGCTTTGTTATTTACAATTTAAATTCTAAATTACAAATTATAATTTTCCATGCAGATATTGCAAATATGAGTTCCTTTCTCCCCTTAGCTCAAAATAAATTGAAGACTCTGTCATGGGTAGAAAGTCTGGTGTTAGTGACGTTCCAGACACAAGGAGTCAGGTGTTATTTGGAAGATCCAGAGAACTATAAACTCAATACGTGCATGGGATTCCGTATATGTTGTGACCGTGAAGCATCATGGCCACGGCTAATGTGAAGGCTCCATCTGGCATTTCTGATGTTATGTAAAATGTTATGTCAGCAACAGATGGTGAAGCTAAGTGTTAGGAGATCTGACTTCTGCCCAATTATCAGGTTTGAGAATCTGAACATTAAACAGTTCCACAGATCCTTGAAAATACACGAGGTGCTAAATTTTCTCCTGCTGAGCTGTTTTGCAAAGTCATACATTTCAGTCTGCTTTTGCTCCGTTTTATCCAACAAACCTGCTTTCATCCTCACAATACTCATCTGAGTTCTCAGGCTGACGGATTTTCCTACTACGGTCCCAGAAAACTCTTAGTGTATGTTTTCACAAAATTGAGAATGGGTTGATGCCTGTGGGAGTAAAATTGTCCTATATCCTCTTTGTCTGACATGACCAAAGAAGTGTTTAGACACAATATCTCCTTGCTGCTATGGTGGAGTTTGTAGCTTGATATTATTGCCATCAACAAACTTATTCTCTTCTCTGTAGGAGGGTAGCAAAAAGTTATTTCTTTCCTTATTAACATTTTTATTTATGCATACACCACGTGTGTGGGTGCCTACTGGGTCATTTGATGGTCTGACGTACAATTATAGACCATTGTGAGCTACCTAGCATGGGAGCTGGAAGACAAGTATTCTGTGCTGGGAAATCAAATTCTGGTCCACTTCAAGTGAAGAGAGCACCCTTAGTTGCTGGTCCATCTCTCCAACCCCATGGCTGATCTCTTTCAATATGCTTGTACTGGGGTCAGGAACTTTCCAGAAGAGATGACCTCATTACTAAAACAAGAACAAGAAAAAGAACAATCCCCCAAATTCTGGTTTTGAAGTCTTTCAAACCACATTCGTGTGTGGTGTGTAGCTATGCAACTCTGGTATGGAATGATTTCAAAGTTTGAAGACATATGCCACAAAGCCAGGCTTAGTATTTGTTTGGGTTGTTCTTTTGCTTATTCTTGCTTCACATGGGACTCACAGCCTTGAATGCTCAGCACTGAGCTATGTCCTTTCAAACCTGGCTCTATCACTTTAGAGCTCTATGCTGTAGGCAATGCTCTGTTTCTTTTATTAGCTAGACAATGAAATGCCTGGAGGAGTTAGTGTTTCCCTGAATGGAGTATACTATGGATGGCCCGAGAATTTGCTATAGGAGCCAGTGTCCCAGTGTTAGCTACTGGCCCTACTGCTGGTCCACTTGGTTGGGTTCACACAAAGTCATGGTTCTCCTGGGTGGCCACCAAGAAAGAATGAAGCCCAGTTTAGAAATGAATTTAAAAGGCAGGGACAAAAAATGGAGTGGAGACTGAAGGAAAGGCCATCCAGAGACTGCCCCACCTGGGGATCCATCTTATCTGCAGACACCAAAGCCCTACACTATTGCTGATGCCAAGAAGAGCTGACAGGAGCCTGATATAGCTGTATCCTGAGAGGCTCTGCCAGACCCTGTCCAATACAGATGCAGATACTCACAGCCAACCATTGAATTGAGCCCTGGGACCCCAATTGAATTATGGGAAGGACTGAAGGAGATTGCAACCCCATAGGAATAACAATATCAACTAACTGAATCCCCCCCAGAGCTCCCAGGAACTAAACCACCAACCAAAGAACAGAGACCCATGGCTCCAGTTACATATATAGCAGAGGACGGCCTTATTTGGCATCAGTGGGAGGGGAGGGCCTTGGTCCTGTGGAGGCTTGATATTCCAGCTTAAGGGGATGCTAGAGTGGTGAGGTGGGAATGGGTGGGTGGGTGGCTTGGGAAGCACCCTCATAGAAGCAAAGGGGATGGAGTGGGGGTTTGTGGAGGGGGAAACCAGGAATGGGGACATTTGAAATGTAAAAAAAATAAGCAATTAAAAAAAAATGAATTTGAGCCTGTAGCTGGGGGGCCCCTATAGGAGATTTAAGCAATGACCCCCTGGTTCGTCTGGCCATTACTGTTTCAGACCAGATTATGTAACCTGTTTCCAGTTCTCCTCCTCCCCTTATTCCCATTGTTCCAAGTGTCAGATTGGCATGCAGTCTGACCTCTGGCTGCCCATCACTATTCCCCTGCTTTGTCCTGTTCCTTCTAATGGTGCTTTGCTATAGTTCAGGATCCGTTGGGCTGTTCTTGTTCTGGGTATCTGGAGTTCTCTGACCAAGGTCTTCTGAGAGGTTCCTGCAGGGACGTGTCATTTCTTCATTTAAAACCAGTTTTTGTTTGGGCATCTACTTCTTGCAGGACTTAGACACAGAACCTCTACTAGAATCCCAAAGGAAAAGGATAAACTGAAAAGATTGTGTTAATATTTCTTTTGCCTCTTTTTATCTATTTCTGATCCACGGGGAGAGACTTTGTTGTTGTGCCTGTGTCCTGGGCCTCTTTTAAAGTAGAGAGGTGTCAGGAAAGCAGCAAGAGCGGTCTTGAAGAACAGAGAGACCCAGACTTCCACAGTCATTCACATCCTAAAGGCTTTGAATACAGTTAGGCCTGAGCCTGTACAGTCTGAGTCTGCCATCTGAGATCTCGGTGATCTTAAACAATGCTTTTTCTTTGTGAACTTCAGTTGGTCTATAGTTTCTTCTTGCAAAAGGCGTATGTGAGTCAGTGGGGATAATGCCTATAATCTATGAAAAGAAATGAACATAGAATAAGGGTTTAATAAATAGAAGAATGTAAGGAAGATTAGATTTATTACATTTACGGATGTTGTCATACTTCATGAATAACTAGCAGGCTTTAACTTTTTCATGTAGTAAAATCTATGTGAGCTGGATAGCTTTTGTCAACTTGACACAAACTACAGTTGTCTGGGAAGAGGAAACCTCAATTAGGGAAGTGGATCCGTCACTTTGACCTGGGAGTATTTTTTAATGAATGATATAAGAGGACCCGACCCCACTGTGTATGATGCCATCTTTGAGCAGGGGTTCTTGGTTGTATATGAAAGGTAGCTGAGCAAGCCAGGGGAAAACAAGCCACTAAGCAGCATGGTTTCTGCTTCACATTCCTGTTGTCAGTTTCTACCCCTAACTTCCCTCAGGGATAGTGTGTGACCTGGGAGTTATAAGGCAAGATAACCCCTTTCTTCCCCAACTTGGTTTTGAGTCAGTTTTCCAAAGCAATAACCACCAAACTAGGATGATATATAACATAGAATCTTTGATTTCAACCATTTTAAGATTGCAATTCAGAGGCATCAATTATATTTATAAAGTTACACAATCAACCCCATGTTTCTGTACTTTTATCATCCCCCAAATTCCATTATCAATATCACACTTTTTACTGATATTTTCTGTCTTGAATAGCTGTTTTGTGGGTTTCCCCTGCTCATCTGAACCTAAGGGGCATATACTTTTGTCCTTGAATTTTAGATGATGTGCTAAATCATACTACGGTGATGGGAGAACTGGGAGTCAAACCAGGACCTCAGCACTCTAGACAAGCTACCACTGAGCAGCATCTCTAGCTCCAGGTACTAAATGTCTCCCCCTTTGTGTGTGTGTAGACAGGGTCTCACCGTATATCTCGTTGGAACTCACAAATCTGCCTCCCTTTGCCCCCAGATTAAAGGTATACACAGTCATGCCCAATACTCCAGACACTTAATGGAAATTAACAAAACATAATCAGAGATAATAATCTCCACGTTAGAAATACTTGTTAAACTGCTATACTGAAGTCACATATATATTTGCTTACATGTATAATATAGGCTAGGATTCACATATAAGGGAGAATATGATTTATTTCTAAGATTGTTCATCCTTGCTTTAATTACACATCTCAGTGCCTTCAACTTTTCTACAAATTTTCACTTTAAGTGGCAAATACTATTTTAAGCAGGAAAGACACATTTAATGTATGTATGGAATTTTTATTTTCCATTCTTTTGTGGTGAAAAGCTACATTGGTTACATTTCCTCGCTATAGTGTATAAAGCAGCAATACAATGAAACATGTAGAAATCACAAGAGTAAATGCATGTGATGGGGAAGGACTGAATAAAGGTAAAGGATTCTTGGTGTATGAGTGAAGATGTATGAGTGCGGATATAAAGCTAATTGTTCCTCTAGTCTCAACCCTGTCCTGGATTTTTTATGCATAGACAAGTGCATGAAATGTATTTGATAGCGGAAGTAGAAAACAATGTGAGTGCCAAAGCTTCAGAATTTTAATTGTATAGAAATTCATTGAGATGTATAGACTAGAGGTCTGGTTAATTTTGGTGTGTGATTTTCCTTTTTGCAAGTTCTTTGTAGTGAAGTTTTATTCATTAAAAACTCAAATTAATTTTGTTTGGTGTTACTATCTCCCCTTTTGCCCTTCACTGTATTTTGCTCTGTAGTTCAACTTGAAAATGCAAAAAGAGACGATCATTCAAACTTAAGTTAGAAGATAATGCTTTCCTCATTTCTGTCTGCCATGAGACCTCTCCCTACTCTACTGCAGTTTCGAAAGACTACAGTATGGGACTGTTGAAGTAAATAAAATGCCAGCTGTAGGTCAACAGAAGATCCAATGACAAGGGAGCACAGGGAGCATAAAGGTCCTTTTTCATACCTGACTTAGTTTGTTACAGTAGTCTTTCCTGGATCTGCTATTTGACTTTGTTCTTACTCAGGTGAAGTGAAATGGCCAATAACATTTGTGGAGAAGTATGTGTATGCCTAAGTTAAAGGAGGCAAGGCATGACTTTTTCATGTTATTTTCCTTTGCTGTGCAGGAGCCTTCTATTTGGTGTAGTTCAGTATGGTTTTGCTTTTGTTTCTTGTGCTTTTGGTGCTATATCCAAAATTATTGCCAGGACCAAAGTTACATAGATTTTTCCTCCCATGTTTTCTTCTAGGAAATCTGATATCCAATCTTATGGCTCCTATTTCATGTTGTATACATATCAAGTAATCATCATTGTATACTTTGAATGTCTTTAATCCATGTAAAGTTACATTTTGTTTATGGTATATGAGTTCAAGAAATCCTTCTTTTGTTTGCAGATTATCTAGTTACCCAACAGCATTTATTGACTGTTCCTTAACCAATGTGTACTCTTGGCACCCCGATCAAAGTCTAGCTCACTATGAATAGGTTCATTTCTGGGCTCTATTTTCTTTTGAAATAATTTGTCTTATATATGCAAGTACAGTCACTCTCTTCAGACAGACCAGAAGAGGGCATCAGATCCCATTACAGATGGTTGTGAGCCACCATGTGGTTGCTGGGACTTGAACTCAGGACCTCTGGAAAAGCAGTCAGTGCTCTTAACTGCTGAGCCATCTCTCTAGCCCCTGAGCCCTATTTTCTATTCCAATAATCTAAGCTTGTTTCTGGAATGGCAAAAGTATCTCACCAATGTCTGTATCCCCATTTCCTCTTAGGCATTTTCAAAATAAATACAAATTTTCACTAATATATAAATGTATGAAGAAAATGTACCATATATACATATACACACATATATACATACACACACATATATACATACGCACATACATATACACACACACATATATATATACACACACACACATATATACACACACACATATATATATATAATACATATATCTCACAGATTTTATTCAATCACAAAAAATAATGAAATCCTTCCATGCATGAAAACATGGATGAATCTGGATGGCATTGTAAAATAATCTTGATAGATATAGATACTATAGGATCACATGTACATCTGGAATCTAAAAACGGTTCAATTCAAAGTAGACAGTAGCAGTGGTTGTCAGAGGCTAGGAAGTAGAGCACATGGGGAATGTTGTTCAAAAGGTACACATTTTTAACTATAAAAGACATGGTGGCCATAGTTATAATAGTCTTGTTTACTTTTAAATTTGCTGATAGTAGATCTTAAGTGCCCTCACCACACATAAATGCCCCCATTTCATGCGGTATACATATCAAGTAAATCATCATTGTATACTTGAATATATATAATGTCTTTGTTACTTATGCTAGCCTCAGTAAAGCTAGAAAAAAAATCCTCTTAATCACTTCAAAATAGACGTACAGAAGTGACCATCTGGGGAAAATCAGCATTTTTCTGCTAGGCAGAAATGCTAGAAGTTTAGAGTCTAGATCCATTAGGTTGGATTCCAAAACTGATGAAGGTATCCTAGAGTCAGTAGTGAGGAAAGACACTATTCTGAGTCTACTGAAGTTCAGTGAATTACAATTGGCTGTATCAGTGGCACATCACAAACTATAACTTGATATTGAGATATCTCCAACAAGGTAATGTTTAAAACAGGCTTTTTAAAACAGGCTTACTGGACAATGGTACTATTGGTCTTGAAGCCAATGGGAGCCAGCCATCCTGAGTACTGAGGGAAGTTATGTATCCACCAGATGCTGGTGTCTGCCATCCCCCCCTTCCTCCAAGTGACTACCAAAGATTGCTCCAGAAACTGTGAAATAGCCTCTGGAGAAGGGGAGCTGGTATTATTTTCAAAGTGGAGATACTGGTTTCCAGGTGTTTCTTCTGAAGCTTTGTTTGGATTTCTGCACCAGGATAAGGAAATGAGAAAACTGCCACCCATGCTCTCCCATTCTCACATCCTTCCTTCTTTTCAGTCACACCTGCTACGTGGCCTTTTAACAATGCTTTCCACTTCCATTTCAGAAATAAGTAATGGCTCATTGCATTGATTTAGGCTTATAGTTTATTCTCTCCTATGTGTTTCCATGACTCCAACACAAGAGGATTATCCTAGCTAGACTTCATTTGGTAAAGGCTTCACTTTATGAAGCATCACACAGGACTTTGTAAATATGAAAGTTGTGAAAATACATTTGATGCCTTTTCAAGAAAATGACTGTTGAGCTAAACTCTCAGACTTTTGGTTTCCTTGTGGACTCTCTATGGCTTGGGGGAGAAGCAGTCTTTCTGAGGTAAGCATTCTCTATGACTAAGCCCATCAGAGAGCTATAAACTTAACATAAAACACAATTAGCTCAAATCACTGCTTTCAAAACCTCGCCCACATCATTAGCATCTCTCTTAACTAGGCCTGAGAAGAAATGAGTAGAAGTACCAAATGGTGACAGAGGGTGGGAGAGCTCCTTCTGAGACTGTTGGTGCTCTGCACGGGCAGCACTTGAAGGCTTTTTGTCATGTGTGTGCTATACATAGTGTTGCTTTCCAGAGCATCCACCAGATAATTGAGTAGATATGATAAAATGTTCCTATTTCATTATGTCCCATGTGGTGTCGAAACAAGAAATCAATAGAGACTCACATCTGGGATGAGAACCAGGAGGCTGTTAGTCAGCCAGTGAGGGAACATCTGCCAAGAGGTTGACAACTGTGAGGAGGATACTGGCTAATAGGTTAAAGATCTTCCTCACAGTCATAGAAAGGAAGGCAAGGACAGGCCATGTACTTTATGGATATGGATTATGGAATATCTTCCATATTTTGAGCCAGATGTGTTATACCAAAGTGATTATATATCATCCCAACAGACATTAAGGAGAGCTATTAATAATCATGCTGGGATGATAAGGTGGGTGTCATCTAGCAACACCATGATATAGAACACTTCAGTTGTAAACCCTAGAAAATGTACTCTAATTTAGGGCAGAAAATTTGTTTGGCTTTTCAATCATTACTCTCCAAAGCACAGAACTGTACCTGCCATTTATGAGTTTTATTGTTAATGAATGACTTACACATGTATATATTTACATGTTGAATTTTTTCTTGTCATATTTACATTTCTCCATTTAATGATATATATTTGAACTCACCCTGCTATACCACTTATCAGTATTTACCCTAAAGACTCCATGTCAACACAAAGAGATCGACATATTTAGTGTAGCACTATTCTCAAGAGCTTATAGGATCAGCCTAGGTATATAGCAATGGAAGAATGCATAAAACATATTGTCTACATACAATGGAATTTTTTCAGCCACAAAAAATAATGAAGTCACACTGTTAGTAGGAAAATAGATGCATCTGGATATAATCATGTTAAGCAAAATTAAGTTTCAGAAAACAAGTATGCTTTCTCTAATTTGTTGTTAGATTTATAGACACTTTAAAATATATACGTACTATTGACATTGACATGAAAACAGAAGCAAAACTGTCTGAGAAAAAATAATGGTTGACAGAAGGGGAAGGATAGTGTGGTATGATGGTACTATATTCTGTCTTTATCCTCATCTATTTGGAATGTTAACTCTTTTACCTCTATTTTCCAATGGAATTACACTTTATGCATCTTAACTTGGCATATTTTTTTATGACTTGGAAAATGCCATATTGAAACTCATTTTAATATGCAATTAATACATAACAATAACGGTGTATTTTCCTTTTTTGAGAATTTCATAATTACATATACTTGGCTTTGGTCAAATATACATTCCATTTCTTCCTTTCCAACTTCTACCCTACCCCCCACCACTTCCCCCTCCCAACATCATGTGCTTTCTCCTTTAAAAAAAAATCCATGATGGGTAAGGAAGGCATTCTTGTCAGAACCACCTACAGGCTCAGTCTGGTTTATGCAATAAAAATGGGGGAGCTGTGGAGAGCTTTGGGGGATGCCTGGCAGGAATCTGACATTAGGCTAGAACAAAGAAGTAATTTCAGGCAGGAATCTAAATCTTAAGCTAGAACAAAGAAGTAGGCTTCAGGTATGAAAATGACTTTGGGCTAGGACAGGGAAGTAGGCTCAGATATTTTGGTCATCTTGATAAGCCCTTAGAAATAGTGATCACCTGACTCTGTTTATTGTCCTGCTTGTTCTTTGACTATCTGGATTTATTGTCTTGCTTGTTCCTTGATTTGCATCTGTTGTATTGCTAGTTCCTCAACCTAGAACTGACCTTAATACTTGCATGTAATTTAAATGGTATAAAAGCAAAAAAGGAGGGAGGGATGGGATAAGAGGGTTTAATGGGGGGTATGGAGAAAGGGGATAACATCTGAAATGTAAATAAATATTGAATAAAAAATAAAAACAAACACAAACAAAAAAATCCACTGGTTCCATTTAGTGTTGCCTGTATATACATGGTGTAGGATCATATACTATAGAACTGGTAGCTTTTCAGGGGCATCCTTGAAGAAAACATACTCCTCCTCCCCCTAGCAGCTATCAATTGTCAATAGCTTCTTAGCTAAACAAAGGATTTCATGAGTTCCCTCCCTCATGCTAGGCTTTTGGTTGGGCTAATCTTGATACTATATAGGCAATCGTAGCTGTTGTATGTTCATGTGTGCAAGAGCCCTGCCATTTCTAGCAAATAGTATTTTGCTGCAAACACCCACCACTTTCTTCCCCCTCTTCCATGATGATCCCTGGACCTTGAGAGATGGGATATGTTACAGATGTCCCATTTAGACCTGAGCAGTCCACAGCTGCTTATTCTCTACATGTTCACCAGTTGTGCGTTTTTTTGTATCAACCACTATCTATAGCAAAAAAGACATGTCTCAGATGAGGGAGGAAAGATGTACTAATCTACGAGTATAAAGATAAGAACTTAGGGACAGTATATATCTAATGAGAAAGTGATTACTCCTGTAATAGTCCTGCCAGTATTTCACCAGTGGGCATATCTTGTCAAGTTACTTGTTATAGCTTGCTGGGTTCACAAGTGTGGAATGATGTATTTTGATGGTTTTAAAATGTAGAACAACTGTCAGAGGGTAGGTTAGGAGGGGGATAACAACTGGACTTTAAAAAAAAAAAAAGATTAAAGATAAATGTAAAAAAAATGTAGAACATTTGGATGAATGATAACATGCTAGAAAAATGGTACCACCAGAGAGGATAGAAGTTCATGAAGATTCTATGTGAGTGAGTTAGAATTTAGACTGATATACTTGTCTTCAATGGAGATTTGAGCACTGAGATTTGTGTGCTTGTAAGCATCCTATAAACATTCATATACTTGTCTGAAAGTCTGGTTTTGCTGAATGAATGTGCCACATATTTAAATATGTACACTCCTTGAAATATTATTAGACATATGCAAAATTATTTTGTCACTGTTATGCCCTTGTCCTCAATGATCTTAATAGTGAAGATAAGATGAACTATGATATATCCACATTATTCACCCAGTCATTAAAACATGTGCCATCAACAATGTTTTAAGGGGAACTGTGCTCTTAAAGAAAAACGAAAAAAAACAAAACAAAAAAAAAAAAACCTATGTTCTAGGGTATAGCTTGCTCTATCAGAGATCTGTCCTAGTACCTTACCTGTAGCAATTAATAAGGGACACCTCAACTCTACCTGAACACTTAGAAGATTTAACCACAGTTCAATATTCCCTTGACTTGAAACCTCAGAACAAATTATGCGTAGTACTAAGCTGCAGGAACAACAGTGCCAGTGATCCCTGATGTAATCAATTCCTAAACATGCAGACTTAAGGTTTTTGGACATCTAAATTATAAAACCTCATGTGTGCTGGTGATATTTTGGAAGAGGGAACCTCATTTAGGAAAATGCTGGCCTTTGGCAAGCCCGTGGTGCACTTTCTTGGTTGATGACTGATCTAAAGGGCCCAGCCCATTATGGCTGGTGGTCCTGGGTGCTATAAAGAAGGCAGGCCAAGAGATCCATGAGAAGCCAACCAGTAAGCAGAACTCTTCCATGCAACTTCTGCCTCCAGGTTCCTGCCCTGTCTTCCCTCAGTGATGGACTGTTACCTGGAACTGTAAGCTGAAATAAACCCTTTCCTCCTCATGCTGCTTTGAGTCATTATTTTTTTCCCCTCAGCAATAGAAATCTAACTAAGACATCATGTTTACTAGATTTGCTAAGGATTTTATGATTGCAGACCTGAGCAGCTGAAAGACATACATGTTGAAAGGAAGAGTTAGAGGTACCATTACCACTTATACAAAGAACAAACGTTCTGCCCTGTGCTTTAGGATTTTATTAGTAAGTACCCAGTTATGAGTAATGTACTCTTTATAAAGATCACTTGGAGGGACCATGAAGTCTTGACCAGTCTCTGAGAAACACTCAGAAAAACCTATTATCTATGATCTCACTGTATATGTCCATATCAAAATTATTGAGGCCATCATTTCATACATTGTTAAATGAGTCCACTCTTTCTTGATAGGGAATGTGGTGGGTTTATAAGAAGGTTTACAAGTTAAGACTCCCCCCAATATTCCTTGGGTTCAGCATGTATTTTTATTTTCCTATAAAATACGTAAACTTTCCCTTCCTTGAATTTCTAAAGACAAGCAGCAGAGAGAGATACCATCAACACTTACTGAAGCACAGAACAATTATATATTTTCTCTTAAAAATATTTACATTTAGCTTAGTATCAGCAACATTCACCCCTTGATGACTGTTAACAGCTCACTATGATGTCTTGTCTCTGAAAAGAAACATAACATGGTGGTCACAATTACTTCTCAGCGACTTCGATGTAGTTTGCTTCTACTGTACTTTTATTATCATTTGTCCCTTACCTGTGTAAATGAAGTTCAGGGGTCCTGAATCTCACTCATACCAGTAACCCGATTACTACTAATGTTTCACATAACACACATTATCTCATTGTGATGCTTTGACTTGTCTCAGAATGACACAGAATACGAGTATTCTAGAGTACAAATTAATCCCAGTCACTATATCACTTCCTGATACTTGGATATTTACACACTTCTAAAAACTAGAGGCCTCCTTATGAAAGGCGATTATGTAAAAATTCCATTGTCCATCACGATGGTAATGATCCAAATGACCTAGATCACCAATTACAACCCTATCATGCTTGTGAGATAAACATTCCTGTTAATAACAACAGAATATAAAGCTTAGTAAGGTTGTTATGGGCATATTTGTGTTTTGACAACTTACCTGTGACAAAGGGTATCCCAGACAGGTATGACTACAGTCCATATTGCCATAAAGTCCCTTATGAACATTGTCTGGAACACTGTGTGAGCTTCTGCCAATATACACATAAATGAATGCAATCTTGAAGGTGCTACATTGATTCTCTTGAAGGAAATGAGAAGGAAAAACTCAGGTGAAGATGTTTGTCAAAATATATACTTGTCCTTTAACTAGGACTCTTGTCCTGCCCATACCTATTACTCATGGGTACTACAATTTACCTGGATATTCAAAAATGCCTCTAACTTCCATAAATGTAAGAACATCTAAAATTTCTTGATCAGAAATCTCAAAACACACTATTCTTCCCACTTCTCTGGCTGACGAAAAAAGAGTGTCAAATGCCAATCCAATCAATTCTTCCATAGCCACAGTTTCAACACAGATGTTCTGGCCATATACACTCACAAACTCATGTTTACCAGAGCTTCAAAAACTCCATGATTTCTGAGCTTAACAGCTAAAAGGGCACATTAAAAATGGCCAGTGGCATCACCATCATTTACCTATGAAGATGAAAATAACATATCTTGTATTATGATTGTGAACCACTGGCAACTATCTAAATATAAAGAATGGAACTCTTAGAGGACAGTCATGCCAGGCTCCTGTCTGCAAGCACATTGGCTATAGTGTTGGGATTTGGTGTTTGCACATCAGATAAATCCCAAGGTGGGGTGGTCTCTGGATGGCCCCTTCCTTCAGTCTCTGCTCCACCTTTTGCTCCTGCATTTCCTTTAGACAGGAACAATTCTGGGTTAAAAATTTGGAGTTGGGGGGTGGCTCCATCTCTCAAACTGGGGGTGGGGGTATGTCTTTTTACTGGAGGTGATCTCTTCAGGTTCTATCTAAGACAGATGCAGATACTTAGGGGAAGGATTGAAGGAGCTGAAGGGAATTGTAACCCCATAGGAAGAAGAAACAGTATCAACTAACTGGACTACTCAGAGCTCCCAGGGACTAAGCCACCAACCAAAGAGCATACGTGAGCTGGTCCATTGGCCACTGCTATGCAGGTAGCAGAGGACTGTCTTATCTGGCCTCAGTGGGAGGAGATATACTTGGTCCTATGGAAGCTTGATGTCCCAGAGTAGGGGGATGCTAGAGGAGTGAGGTGGGTGAGTGGGAGAGCAATCTTTTAGAGGTAAAGGGGGTATATGGTAGGGGTTCATGGTGGGGGGATATTTGAAATGTAAATAAACATAATAATTCATAAAAAATTGAAAAACAAACATGAAAAAATTGCTTTGTGGCACTCTGAGTTCTTGTCCTGTCTCAAACACATTGAACCCAACCTGTTAGGCACATACCTTGCACTGTTAGAACCCAACCTGTTAGTCACATACCTTGCACTAAAATTCCCAAGGTCACTACTGTATCATTGGGGATCCATCTCTACTATCTGGATATCTGTGGATGGTCGTGCGCAGAACATTGTAAGGGCACTCCCATTTTCTTTAGAGGATATCTGTAAAAGTGCACCATTAATATCAAAGTGATGGACACAACCATAATTACAGGCAATCTCATGATTGTTTTTACCATGGTGAACATTAAATACATGTAGCTTGTTAATGAGCAGACAATATAAGGAAATATATGAAGATAATTAAGAGATAGCACATAAAAACACAATATTGAAGGAACACTAAATTCCTTTAGGAATTCAAGTAAATGTATCTCAAAACAATAAACACATATAGGATATCTGTAGATAAAAACATGGTAGCGTCATGTTAGACACACTTGTGTCTACCCAGATACTGAAGTTCAGGTAATCTGCACTATAGAATGACGACTAGATCATTTATTATGAGAAGATCAGATGGCACAAGTCTGTAACCCCAGAATCTAGGGAGGTAAAGCAGGCAACTCAGAGTTTAAAGCTTGTGTAGGCTACAAAGTGAGTTCAACATCAGCTTGAGTAATAGAGTGAGATTCTGTCTCAAAACAAAGGTAAAAGCTAAGGATTATAATTACAGCTCAGAGTCATGCTTGCTTACCTTACATGCGTGAGGCCAGGACACACTGACCAAACTCCCTGCCCTCAACCAAAAAGAAGAAATGAAAAGTTAACATGCACAAACATGTTTTAATATAGGATTTATTTCCCAGGACTCTTGTGTATTACCTTGACCAATACCACTGTTAACTCTACCTGGACACCTGGATGAAGGTACAGTATACATATTATACATTTTTTTTATTTAAAAAGGTTTAAGTTAGCATACATACTGAGTTTTTCATTCTGGTTTTTCAAACAATTAATGAGAACACATTCAACTCCTCAACATATATAGGTTAAACACAGATTTGGTTTTTCTTTACCACTGTAAAAAAAAAAAAAGTATGTGATTATGATTACTAAAATTCCTGACAATTCTATCACTTTCTACTTTGGTAGATTCCCCAAAGTCCCCTTTCCCCCCAAAAAACTGAACATGATATTAAGGAGGTCAAGGGGCTCCATCATCACTTACCTGTGTAATATCTGCACTGTGGGACAGCCACTTCATCGCTTACTGAACAATTTGAAAGGATCGTCAACAATGTGTGTAGGGTGACTTTTCTTTTTTAAACAAAAACTTATATTAGGATACAGATATCTTTTCCAGGATATCTGCCCATTCTCATGACACATGAATTTTACTTGGAAACTTGGATGAGTTCTGACTTAATTGCAGTTCAGGAAGAGATCCTTTCTTTGACCTAAAATGGCAACATTAACTATGCTTACTACATAACAATACTGTCAAACCCTTATACAATTAATCTCTCAACATTCATGGGTTCAACAGAAGCATCGCAGGTATTTAAAAAAAAAACATCATACAAACTTATGTTCACCAGGTTTGTTAAGGAGTCCATGGCTTCTGATCTGAGCATGCAGAGCAACTTGATGTTAGGACGAGTTAGAAGTATCATAATTACTTATCTATGAAGATGAAAACCAGGTATCTTGTACAGTGATTATTTCATGAACACTTACACAGATATGAACCACCATAATCTTAGTGATCTCTTTGAGGCATTATGAGGCCTTGCATTATCTTAGGGAGACACACTGAAAAGAGATTCAGGACCAGCCTCATGTTGACCTTACATATGAAAATTCCCCAGGTAGTCTTACCATGTTAGAAGCCTTCTATGAGTTTATAAAATGCTGCCATCCAGATATGACACCGTCATTGCAACCATAACCATAACTGTGAAACTCCCCATCTTCATGATGAGGTAATGAATGTTAATTGCTATTTGGAGGAAAGGTATCATTTTCTCTAATGGTATAGTCACTGAGTGCTAGGTGAGAAGAAAAAAGGGTGCAGAAGGAAGAAGGAGAATGCCAGACAGTAACAGGAGGTGAATATAGCCATAATATTGCTGTATATATATATGTATGGAGCTGTTAAAAAACAAAACAAAAACAACAACAAAACAGGCTCAAGATCTGAAACAGTAACAAAGCAGTAGCACATAATCTAACATACAACATTTTACACCGTCTGACTACAATTTCTGTTCTATACAGAACAGAGGCAGTAAAACATAACCCATTATTAGTAATGGTCACAAGATTATATTCTATTTGTGGATAATTAACACTTAATGTCATCATAGTCATCAGGAAGAATTCACTTAATTCTTATACTGTTAGTGACCATGATGACCATTATACAATTTTAACTCATACCAGTACAAAAGAATACCAATCTTTGTCCATATATGCTGTAGACATTTCAGTGGCATAGATGAATCTTTGCCTTGTTGCAATGGTGAAGGATACTGGAAATACTAAATGTAGAATGAGATGAGTATCATCTCATTTTTAGAATGTGTTAGACTGATAAAGCACAGCAAGTAGAAAAGGAATTTGAGGGGAATATTGTTGGTATTGAGGAAAACATTGGTCGGCCTACTCATTGGACAGGACATCTTTCATATACATAGTTGTTGACAATCTCCTCCATGTTTTTTTTAAGAATGCTTTTCTGATAGGAAATTATTCTAGCCCACACCAGCACTTTATGGATTGCAGCAATTTCCATTTGAGAGTCTTGATGCTTCAACACCATGTCATCTGGACTTGTCTCTGAAAAAACACATACTGAGAAAAACCTATTTAATAGAACTCTCCTACCTGCACACAACCATGTTCCAAAGGTCATTGCATCATTAGAGAATCTATATCATCTGGCTACTTGTAATCTCCACAAACTAAGTATTCTGAGGAGATGCTCATTTTCTTTTACAGATATTTGCAAAAATTCCTTGGTGACTATTGCAGTTATTGATACATGAAAATATATATTTAACACTACAAATATTAAACAATACTACTTTCAGGAATAATATGATAAAAAATTGATGCTTATTAGTAATATTGGGGAGACTAAAAAAACTGGGAAAATGTAAGTGTAAAAAATACTCATGAAATGCACATCTGAAAAAAGTAAGGTATCTAATGTGGCATCATCTCATACCTTCATACTGGCCAAGGCTTTAAATGAGATACGTGTAAAATGACATGGTAGGCACAAGGCTAGGCACAGTCTCACCCGCCCATCTGGATAGTGAAGATCAAAAGTACCATATTATGCTATGACCACTCTATCAGTCACCTGGTTATTATAAAGGTTTCTTCAACATTTCTCTGGATCAGAGCTTGAAAAATAAATACATAAAAATATGCATCAGGATATAAGATTACTGCCATAGTACCTCCTAAAATTGTCTTATGGCTATTAATGAAAACTTAAGAGTATTGTCAAGATAGTATATCCTTTGGCAGGAGCTGGTGGCCTATACAATATCTTATACTTGCTATTGTTCAAATGAAAATTATTCAATGATAATCATTAATAAAAAATAACCCAGTAGATACAGCATTATTATTATTATTAAATCATTTTTTTTACAGTCATTATCCCCCTCCTGGTCTACCCTCTGATAGGTCAACAACAGTGTTAAACAAGACAAACACAACAAAACCTACATTCTCCTGATGGAGTACATGCAATTCTTTCCTGGGCAGGATTGGTTTGGGGTACTTAATCATAGATGACTGAAGACTTCAATGTCTCAACCTTTTCAGTATTGAATATAAAGCTTCCTGTAAATATAACATGAAAGCTTAATGATTCTAGGAGTGCCAAGATGGAATAACTTCTTACCTGAATACTTTGCAAGAACTCACAGGAACAAGTATGAAGAACGCTGCCATCAGTAACTTGGTATAGAAACCTCAGCTTATCTTGTATCATAGTCATAGCTAGATTGCTATGACTTGTCAATATGACTCTGGAGAAAATACTGTGATACACATTTCATTCTACCTGTACATCTGAAAACTTTCTTCGTCACAAGGATCTGGTTCTTTACTCCATGAACATGTGCAAAAATTGTAAAGAAAGAACTCTATATAAGACATTTCACTCTCATAAAAGGTGACCCACATAGAGGACAAGGTCAATATTGTGGTAATTGATATTATGATAATTTACTTGGATATAGTATACTCAATACCCATGGTAAGAGTTATAGCTACATTTTCTGTAAGCAAACACAAGAAGTTAGATTCATAAAATTTATAATGGCCTAAAATGTAAATATAGGAATCTCAAAATCACCAAACATTCACATACCTTAACATAAGCATGTCTAAAATGAGCAAAAACTCCTCCACTGTATAGATGTTTACCTTCAGACATCTTGAACATGAGACACCTGCAAAAATTACATGTCAACACACTTGCTAATGATACAAATCAGAAACCAGATGGTCAGGACGTGGAACAACTTGTGCTCATGAAGATTACCAAGGTGACTATTCTGATAGTCTGAAAAATGTGAAAAACCTGTTTATAATTATGATTTATACAAATAAACTGTCATGTGTCTGTCTTAGGAAACATCCAGTGTACTTAGAATTTGTTGAATCATAGTCAAGACTGTTGTCCCAATTCTAACCTTGCTTAAATGTGAAGTATTAAAAACCCTAAGCTTAATACTTGGTTTCAAAAAGTAGCACTTAGGATATAATCAGTGCTTAATTGTAAAAAGACAAAGATCAGTTTTACCTATTACAAAAAGCAGAAACTTACCGCCACTAGAACTGCTATGTATATAATTATTTCCTATGTGAGCAGTGGCAACAGGCATAATGACAAGAAGGATTATAATCACTTACCTGTGTCTAAGAAGATCAGATGTTCTGTGTGCTGATTAAGGTCCACTGATGCACCAACCTTCCTAATGATCTATGTGTGGAAGAAGACAGTGCACTGTGCTTTGATCAGATTCATCATCTTAATGAAGCACCATTAAAAATCTTCTCAGGGAAACTCTGTCCTCATGTAGGGAATCTGTAAAATACCACCTACAATGTATCTGTGTATGCTGCTTGCTATATTACTAGGATACTTGTTCACTCCCTTACCTGTAATCATTAGGGAATGCTTCATTCTACCTGAATACTCCTTTTTCCTTGAGGTTAACTGTGTGTCGTATCAGGAGAGTCCATCTTTTCTTGAGTAGCTACCTGCAACACATCCTATATTCATGACTGTTGAAAATTCCTCAACAAACACATTTAGCCAAAATACAACCAACAGTCACTGCTTCAATATATTTTTTAGCACATAGAAAGACATCACAATCACTAGAACTGCTATGATTGCACCATTTGTTACTTAAGCATTAGAAACCAAAGCACGGTAACAAAAAGTTAAAGGACACCATCATCACTCACCGCTGTCTATGACTATTAGAAGTCCAACACAAGAATGTGGCCCACCAAAACATGAATCTAGACGACAGCAGGTAAGACTCAGCAGAGCAACATTATCTGTCTTATGTCTTGACAGGTCTCAAGGGGGAAAAAAAAAACAGACCTGGAAATCTTACATGGTATATGTTAACATCAAGGTTCTCATTTCATTTTAATTATCCTTGGAGGCTTGCAAATTTGGAAAAGAATTTTCCTAGTAATCTTATCCCATTAAAAATACTGGCAAAAAAATATGACCATGATAGGTCCCACACCGTCATTATAGGTTCTATAAACATTACATAGCTGTACATATTTCTGAGATTATATTCTGAAATATAACCTACTAGTTAGAATATAAGAATATTAATATTTCTATGGCTGGTATGGATATAGGGATATATTTGCATTTAACCATGTAAGGTTCAGAAACAGTAGGAAAAGAAGTGTGCTACAAGTAGTCCTTTATTATGCATGCCTCAAAATAAGGTATAAATGAACGCCAAGTGGCAACCTTCAAGTAACTATACTACCAAATTTTATTCAATAGCGCACAGATATTCCTTCCCCAATGACCTGGGTATCACAGATTAGCTATTCTGTATTATGGTGTAGCCATTTCACCACTGACCTAGTAGTCATTAGTGGAGTACCATTAATGATCTTTTCAGGGACAATGTGTGCTTGTGAAAGGAATGTAAGGGAAAAGTCTTACAAAATTGCTTGTTCTATCAGGGTTCCTGCCCAGTCTTTTGTCCATGACTATTATTAAGGGTCACTTTCAACTCTAATTGAATTGGTATTTGAGTGACTTCTGTCCTGACAACAAGAGCACACACCTTTAATTTTTTAAATGTGGAATCTCAAATTATGTTTGCCATTGAACTCACCTGCTAACAACAGCCGTGAACCCCGATATGATCAATTCCTAAACATTCACAGTTTAACCAATATTTTCTGACCATATAAATCATAGTAACTCATGTTGTATATACTTAATAAGGATTTTGAGTTCTGATCTGAGAACCTGTAAGAAATGCACTTAGAAAAAGGCTGGGCAACCTAATCACATACCCATTTGACTGAAGACTAGATAGCCTGTGCAGGGATTCAAAGTCTTAGTGGCAGCTACACAGATAAAAGTGATTGTACTTTTGAAGACCCTTTTGGGATACTGTAAAGTTTTGACCTGTGTCGGGGAAAAACATGGAGAAAAACCCATTAGGCCTATGATACATCTACCTGTCCATGTTAAAATTCCCAAGGTCCTTGTATCATTTCAGGATCCTTCTATTCCATATGAACACAGTATTTTAAGAGAATGCTCACTCTCCTGAAAGAATAACTGGACCAATTCCACTATCAGTATCAAAATCATAGATGCACCATGACAATTACATGAAACTATATTAAGACTCAATAATGATGCACAAATAAAATGTGATGCTTTCACTAATTATTAAGGAGTTATGTCAGAAAGCATGTGAAACAAAAACCTTGAAGAAACAACCAGATACCCCTATAAATTTTTTAAGAATATCTCAAAATTTGAAGGTCTACAATAACAAAATAGGACTTCACTTATCTTTTTAACAGAATACTTAAAAAAAAAAAAAAAAAAAACCAACCCAAAAACCCACGGCGATACCAGTTTAGGCACAATTCTTGTGTTTTCCGGGCCACTGAAGTTCATATGTCTGCACCAAGGAATGACTACTTTATGACCTTCTTATGGGCATAAATTTCAAAATATTTACACCGGTTGAGGCACGAAATTCACATATTCAAGGCTTGTCTATATTACACCAAGATTACACCAAGGCCATCATGGATAACCTAGTGATACTGTCCAGGAGTTAGGGGAGGCAAAGCAGGATGGAGGACATGTTGATTGGGCATACAGTAGAGCATTTTCTTAGCTTAGGCGAGGTCCTAGGTTTGATTCCTATCAATGCGTAGTTCCTCCATGAACATCTGAGAAAAAGACAAAAAAGTATACCATGCGTTTCAGGATATAATTATTTCACCCAGACACCTGTCTATGACTTTGTCCAGGTCTACTGTTAAGGAAAGCTTCAAGTCTATTTAGATATGCAAGAAAGATTCAGTTAATGGCATTATTGAAGGGGTCATTCTTTCTTGAATGAGCTTCTATAAACACCATAGTCAATCTCCTGATTAAAGGCTAGGCCAGAACAGTTAACCCCAGGTAAGGCTATCCCCACCCCCTACACCTGCCCAGCATAACCCCACCTTCTCTCCTTTCCTTGTCACACCATATCTGGTCCACACCTTTGGTAGAAGCCTTCTGTAGGACCCCGAAGGGTTGCCATGCACTGGCTGAGACTTTGTGTGTTGCTGTCTACTAAGTAACATTCTGCAGACTTTCTAAGATCAAAACATCCGGATGTAGGCATGGTGCCCCAGGAAGGGAATTTACACTTGACAGCCCATTGCCCCCCAGTTGAGTTCCTGTTTGTGTTTTTCCTTCCCTGGCTTGGTGTATATATTGAACCTGCTCAGTAAAAGCTTTGGCATTCTCTCATAATGAATGACCCGAGTCTGTGTCTTCCTTTAATCTCCCAGGCCTACGCCGAGCTAGGTACCATGGCAGCGTTGGTGCTGTCACCTTCTACCCCCCATCAGAGGCTTGGCTCCCTGAAAACCAGCTGAAGCTTCCTACCTCATCAGAGGCCAGGTCAGTATCTTGAATCCCAGAAGACTGTGGCAAGAGCAGGGGCCACATACATCACTAGAACTCTAGCCACCAACTTGGGCGGCAACGCCCTGGCTGAACTAGAGGCCATCCAGACCAAAGTCCAGCCCCCCCAATGTGGGCAGAGACTCTCAGCTACAGGCTACTGAAGCCAGAAGAATAGAGAGCAAACAGAAACTAAGGAACAAAACACCTTATCCAATAAAGACAAGCCCAGAAATAGGCACCTAGACTTATAATCACTCCAAATCTAGAAACCTAACTGCCAGTTAAGGACACAGTCAACAATAGCCAGGGCAATATGGAACCATGTAACCAAGCTATCCTGCTACAGCAAGTCCTGGATATTCCAACACAGGTGAAGCATAGGAAAGCAATCTTAAAACCAACCTTATTAAGATGACAGAGGTCTTTAAAGAGGAGATGAATACATACCTTAAAGAAACTGAAGAAAAAGATAATTAAAAATTGGAAGAAATCAATAAATCCCTTAAAGAATATCAAGAAAGCCAAGAAAAAACAAACAGTTGAAGGAAATGAATAAAACTCTTCAAGATCTGGAAATGGAAATAGAAACAATAAAGACAAGACAAACTGGGGGGAATTCTGGAGAAGGAGAATCTAAGTAAGTGAATGGGAACTACAGACACAAGAACCACTAATAGAAACAAGAGATGAAGTGAGACTCTCAGGCATTGAAGGTATAAATAGAAAAAATAGATACATAGGTTAAAAGTTAAATCTAAAAAAATTCCTAAAAAAAAATCCAGAAATCTGGGACATTATGAAAAGACCAAACCTAAGAAGAATAGGAATAGAAGAATATTCCCCTCAAAGGGGTAGAAAATATTTTTTAAACAAAATCATAGAAAAAAAATTTCCTAGCCTATCGAAGGACATGCCTATAAAGGTATTAGCTTATAGAACACCAAATAGATTGAATAATAAAACACTGTACACACATAACAAAAAAAAGACTATTAAAAACTTCAAGGGAAAAGGGCCAAGTAACATATAGTTAGACCTATTGGAATTAAATGTGATTTCTCAATGGAGACTCTAAAAGCCAAGAAGAGCATGGACAGATGTCTTGTAGACACTAAGAGATCACAGATGCCAGTCTAGACTACTATACCCAGCAAAACTTTCAGTCACCATAGATGGAGAAAAGAAGATATTCCATAATAAAGTCAAATTTAAACAATGTCTATTCACAAATCCATCCTTATAGAAGGTAATAGAAGGAAAACTCCAACCTAAGGAGATTAACACCCATAAAACCACAGACAATCTCATACCAGCATAACCCAAAGAAGGAAAACACACAAAACACACACACAAACACAATTTAAAATTTACAATTAACAATTAAAATAATTAACAATTTATTAGAAGATCCATGCAAGAAACATCTCAACATCAAAAATAGACATTACCTCAATGTAAAAGGTTCATAAAAGGAAAAGGCCATTTCCAAGCAAATGGTCCCAAGAAGCAAGCTGTTATAACTATTCTAATATCTAACAAAAGAGTCTTCAAACCAAAATTAATCAAAAGAGATAGGGAAGGACACTTCATAAACATAAAAGGAAAAATCCACTAAGATGACCTTCCAATTCTCAATATCTATGCTCCAAATGCAAGGGCACTCTCATTTATAAAAGAAACATTACTAAAGCTTAAATCATACATTGATATAGTGAGAGACTTCAATACCCCACTGTCACCATGGACAGATCACCCAGACATAAACAGAGAAATAATGGAGCTCACAGACTTTATCAACAAAATGAACCTAACAGATCTACAAAATATTTTACCCTAAAACAAAATATACATTCTCAGAACTTCATGAACCTTCCCCAAAATTGAGCACTTGATTATATCATCAATACAAGAAAATTGAAATAACCCCTTCATCCTATTAGACTATACTAGATTAAAGTTGAATCTCAAAATGATAGAAACAACAGAAAGCCTACAAATTCATGGAAATTGAGCAACACTCTACTTGGTGATCTCTGGACCAGGGAAGAAAGAAAAATTTAAAAGTTCCTAGTATTCAATGAAAATAAAGGTACAATATACCCAAACTTACGGGACAACTATGAAAGTGGTGCTTAGGAAAAAGTTCATAGCATAAGTGCCTTCATGAAGAAATTGGAAAGATCTCATAGCAACATTTTAACAACACACTTGAAAGCTCTAGAATAAACACACACAACCAAGAGGAGTAGACAGCAGGAAATACTCAAACTCAAGGCTGGCTAAAATCAATAAAATGAAATAAAGAAAAATACAAAGAATTAAACTAAAGTTGGTTCTTTGAGAAAAATCAGGATAAACCCTTATCTAAACTAACTAAAAGACACAAAGAATATCCAAATTAAAATCAGAAACAAAAAGTAGACATAAACACTGAGAAATTCTAAGAATCATTACAACATACTTCAAAGAACTGTACTCCAAAAAAATTTGGAAAAATTCTAAAACAAATGGACAATTTTCTTGATACTACTTTAAAAAGCTAAATAAAGATCAAATAAACAAGTTATATACACATACAACCTAATATAAAATATGGGGTATAGATCCAAACAGAGGATTCTAAACCAAGGAATCTCAAATGGCTGAGAAACACTTAAAAAGAGATGTTCAACATCCTTAGACATCAGGGACATACAAATCAAATAGACTCGGAAATTCTATCTTAAACCTATCAGAGTGGTTAAGATAAAAACCGCAAGTAATAGTGCATGTAGGCAAGGATGTGAAACAAGGGAACACTCTCCCACTGCTGGTGGGAGTGCAGACTTGTACAGCCCCTTTTGGCAATCACTATGGAGGTTTCTCAGAAAAATGGGAATAGTTCTAAGGACCCAGCTATACTACTCCTTGGCATATACCCAAAGGATGCTCTCCATTCTACCGCAAAGATGCTTGTTCAACTATGTTCATAGCAGCTTTATTCATAATAATTCAGAAATGGAAACAACTTAGATGTCCCCTTAACCAAAGAATGGATAAAGAAAATGTGGCACATTTAAATATTAGAAACAAGGATATCTGAAGTTTGCCTGCAAATAAATGGAAATAGAAAAAAATCATCCTGAGATAACCAAGACCCTGAAAGACAAACATGGTATATATACTCACTTTTAAGTGGATATTAGCTGTAAAGATAATCATGCTACAATCCACAGACTCAGAAGGACAAGAAACAAGGAGGATATTAAGGGAGATACAAGGATCTTCCTTGGAAGGAGAAATATACTTTGCAGGTGGACATGGGTGGGTGGGAATGAGAATAGATCAGGTAGTGGGGTATGAATACTGGGAGAGACAACTGGAATTGAGGGGCATTTTCTGGAGTAAGGGAGAAACCTAGTGCAATAGAAACTCCATGGAATCTATGAGGGTAACACTAGCGAAGACTCCTAGTAATGGGGGACATGGAGACTGAACCGACTACCCTCTGTAACCAGGCAAGGCCTCAAGTAGAGGGACTGGGACACTAATACAGCAACAAAATCTCCAACCTAGTTTGTCATGTTTTTGCAGAATGTGCTGGAACCAAAGCCTAGCATAATCATTATCAGAGAGACTTCATCCAGCAATGGTGGGACCAGATGCAGAGTCCCACAGTCAAATTTTAGGCAGAGCATGAGGAGTCCTAGAGAAGAGAGAGGGAGGAATTGGAGCAGCCAGAGGGATCAAGGATACCACAGGAACACCAGCCTACAGAAATCAACTGACGAGGACTCAAACGGCTCACAGAGATCAGGAAGCCTGTATAGGGTTGACCTAGGTCCTCTGTATGTATGTTATGCTTCTGTCGGTGTTCTTTTGGGATTCCTAAACAGTGGGAGCAGTGGCTGTCTGTCTGACTCTTGTGCCTGCCTTTGGGAACCCTTTCCTCCTACTGGGCTGCCTCATCCAGTTTTGATATGAGAATATGTGCTTGGTTTTATGTTATATATTTGATTGATGTTCCTGGAAACCTTGGTCTTTTCGAAGGGGAGGTGGTTGGGTGAATCTGGAGGAAAGATTTAAGGAGAGAGACAGGGGGAATGAGAGAGAAGGAAAGCTGCAGTGGGATGTAATATATGAGAAAGAAAATAAAAATAAAAACATTATCGGCTTAGTTCTAAGCTAAAGATCAATGATGAAAAAGGATATAAACATTCAGTCAGCATAAATTGTGATTCATATATTGTCTGTACCCTATCAACTATAGAAATTTATCTTGATAAGGATTGTTAAGGATAACACTGTACCTAAGTAATCTGAGCATTATAAAAAGTATTAGGTACATTACCACTTACTTGTGTATATTGGAAATTAGATACTGTCTTCTGCATATAGATAGCACCAGTATTTTCCTTGATTTCAGAATTGTTCTACTAGATGACCTTTTTTTTTAGTTCACTGTATAGTCTTCTTCTATACCTAGAAAACACATTCTGAAGAAAATATTTTGTACATTTGTCATCCAAATTGTAAAAGTGAAAATCTAAAACTTAAAGGTCCATCCACGGCATATGGATAGTTTCAGTCTATCATGGTAAAGCACTATAACAGAATTCTTCGTCTCTTTAGAGGAAATATATCCAAATTCATAGAAATGTCTTGATATATTCTATGAGAATATCAAGGTCCAGATACTTCTACCTTGTGAATATTAAAAATACACCATAAGCAGTAGGGATGAAATAATAATTGAGAACTGGGGCCAGCAATGGCTCCGTTAAAGTCTGGCTGCTCTTGCAGAGACACCTGGGCTGATTCTCAACAGACACGTGGTGGCTTTAACTACTCCAACTCAGTTCTAAAATCTGACCCTGTCTTCTGCCTCCTAGTATTTATTGCACACACACACGTGATGCAATACATAATTAGTAAAACTCTCATCCATAAAAAAAAATCTAGTAATAATTATTCAAAAACAAAGATATTTGTTGTAATAGATGCTATTTCAATTTGTATACATGTCCATAATGATGGGGATATAAGAAGCAGTAAGCATTTAATAATATACACTTGAAACTACAGAAATATCTGTTAACTGAATGTAGAATCATTTTATACCTGTATACCAGTCGCCTTTACCAGGCTGCTGAAAAGGAACATATAGTAACATAAGGAGAGGTATTATGGTTTAAGCACTCCACACATATAAGGTTATTGGCAAGGTTCTATGAAGAATATTCCAAGAACTATGTTCTTTCATAGAGCATCTTTGAGGGGAAAAAAAAACCCAAATGTGTTGAAGGACACAGCTTGCTCTAGCAGGAAAACTGCTCATTATAATGTCTAACATCCTTAAGAGGGGACAATTTATACTGGATACTTGCACACATTTGAGGTTAACAGCACTGATTATCAGAAGTGCCCATCACCACTCCCAGCTGTTAGGGGACTCACATGAAGACCAAGCTGCACATCTGCTACAAATATGTAGAGCGCCTAGGTCCAGTCACTGCTCGCTCTTTGGTTGGTGGTTCAGTCTGAGTTCCCAGGGGCCCAGTTTAGTTGACTCTATAGGTCTTCTTTTGGTGCCCCCTTGATTCCTCCAGCTCATTCAATTCTATCTCGCACTCTTCCACAAGACTCTGAGCTCTGATGTTTGGCAGTTGGTCTGTTTCTATCTGCTACTGAATGAAGCCTCCTATGAGACAGTTATGCTTAGGTTCCTGTCTGTAAGCATAGCAGAGTATCATTAATAGTGTCAGGGTTTGGCTTTGTCACATAGGATGGGTCTTGATTTGGTTCATTGTTCCCTCAGTCTTTGCTCCATTTTTACCCTGTGCATCTTGTAGGCAGGACAAATTTTGGGTTGAAGGTTCTGTGGATGGGTTGATGTTCCCTCCCTCCACTGGAAGTCCTGCCTGGCTATAAGAGGTGGCCACTTCAGTCTATATATCCCATGCCATTAGGAATCTGAGATGAGGGTCACTCCCATAAATTCCTTGCAGCTTCCCCCATCCCAAGTCTTCAGCTAGCCCCCACTGATATCCATTCTTACTCCTAGCCTCTCTTGATCCTCTTCTCTTCTCCATACCTGTTTGCCATTTCTGTTCCCATCCCCACCACCCCCTCTACCACCCAGAGTTCCCTCTCTCCATCCACCTCTGATGACTCTTCTTCTGAGTGAGATTCAAACATCTCCCTTGGGCCCTACTTATTACCCAGTTTCTTTAGGTCTGTGGATTGTAGCATAGTTATCCTGTACTTTATGGCTAATTTCCACTTATGAGTACATACCATACGTGTCTTTTTGGGTCTGAGATAGCTCACTCAAGCAGATATTCTCAAGTTCTATCCTTTGTCGTCAAACTTCATGATGTCTGTGTTTTTAATAGCTGAATATTATTCCATTATACAGATGCACCACATTTTCTTTATCTATTCTTCACTTGAGGAACATCTAGGTTGTTTCCAGTTTTTGGATATTAAAAAATAAAGCTGCTATGAACATAGTTGAGCCAAGTGTCCATGTGGCAGTGGTGCAATTTTTTCTTCTATGCCCAGGAGTTGTATATCTGTATACTGTATAGACTGGCATTATTTCTGGATCTAGGTATCCTTCCCTGGACTCTTACCAATTGGTGTGGTCAAGGAGCTGCTGTTTCTTCCATGGTTACCTGAAACTATTCTATTACCCATATCAAAGACATACTCATATTAAAAATTATACACACTCTGCTGTTGCCTCTACTGTGGCCATCATTACATCTAGTCTATTAGCCAATCATTAACACAAAATCTGATGTATATTAATAGAAAGATAAGGTATATAAAAATGCATGAATGACTATATATGGTAGAAACTTGACTCTACAAGAATTTGTGAAACATAACTGAGAAAGTTAATGTCTCCAAGGACATGACCTCATCTCTGTTGCTAAGCAAGGAAGTAACAGGACACCTATTAATAAAAATGTCAAGACTACTTAGGAACACCCTTTGCATTTACCTTGATATTGACAATCCTGTAGTCTGCACTATGATGTAACTGCTTTATCACTTACCTGGTCACAGTAACCATTAATCTTTGAGAAATATCTGTGTTCTCCAAAGAATCTTCAGGAAGACACAAGCAGTGGCACAACTGTGTAATCTCGGTGATTAGAGAAGTTGAGGCAGGACGATAAATTCGAGGCCAGCTTGGATTGCAGAGGGAGTTCAAGGCTAGTATGGCAACATAGAGTTTTTTTTTTTTTTTTTTCATGTAACAGGCATCTTAGAACATCAGACAATTTATATTCTGAGGGTTAAGAGGATCATGTGATTTACACAATCACAAGGGCAAACAAGCCACACATAGCAAAAAACATTTTCTTTTTCCATAGAGGCATATAAACCAATAAAAATAGCTATTTATAATGAATAATCTGTATTTCTTAAAATAAAATCAAATGAAGTCTCGGGATGACAGGTCATGTATGTATAGGGCTCATTCCCCAACTCTACATTTCCTGTAAAAGATGAAAGGAAAAATCAAGCCTGCTCAGATTTGTTTTAGGATACAATTATTTTGCCAGTACATTTGTCCAAAAAATTGTCCACCATAATTATTAGGACATGATCTACCTAAATACTTAAATAAACTTGAGATATATTGTCAGGAGAGTCCCATTTTGATTGGGAACCAGCAAAATGTATAAGGCTTGCAACTAGGTTCTAGGTCAAGAATGATAAATAGGAAATAATCATTAAACACTGACAGAGTCAACATAAATTGTTCCTAGTGTAAATTTGTCTTTCCTAGGATGGTTACAGACAATACCACTTCATACATGAATGTGTCCACAAACACATGGATTAAAAATATTAGAGGTATTATCAACAGTTACCTAAGCATAGGAAAATCAAATGTTCTATCCTATGAACAGGCTAACATCAGAACTTACCTCAATACCAGCAATGTTCTATAGATGGCTTTTTTTGGCTCACTGCAATTTTTTTTGTTTTACTTTTATTTTTGGATTTTTAAAAATTGAATTATTATTATCATTTACTTATTCACACTTTACATACTGTTCACTGCCCCTTTCCTGATCACCCCTCCCACAATCCTTTCCCCCATCCCCTTTTCCCTCTCGCCCTAAGTAGATGGGGGCCCCACTGGGTATTCTCCCTCAAGTCTGCCAGCCTAAGTGCTTTCTCTCTCCCAGGCAAGGCAGCCCAGCTTGTAGAACATATCCCATGTACAGACAATAGCTTTTGGGATAGCCCCCGATCCAGTTGTTCAGGACCCATATGAAGGTCAAGCTGCACACCTGCTACAGTGGGCAGGCCTAGGTCCATCCCATGTATGTTTTTTGGTTGGTGCTTCAGACTCAGAGAGCCCCAAGGGTCCAGGCTAGTTGACTATCGGTCTTCCCATGGAGTTCCTATCCCATTCGGAGCCCACAGTCCTCCTCCTATTCTTCCATAAGAGTTTCCAAGCTTCATCTACTGTTTTGGCTGTGGATGTCTCTATCTGTCTGAGTCAGTTGCTGGGTGGAGCCTCTCAGAGGACAACATGCTCCTGTTTGCAAGCATAACAGTATCATCAATAGTATTAGGGATTGGTGCTTGCCCATGAGACGAGACTCAAGTTGGGCTGGTTATTGGTTGACCATTTCCTCAGTCTCTGTTCCCTCACCCGAGCCTGCATTACTTGGAGACAGGATAAATTTTGGGTTGAAAGTTTTGTGGGTGGGTTAGTGTCTTTATCACTCCACTGGAGTTCCTGTCTGGCTATAGGAGGTGGCCTCTTCAGGTTCCATATACCCAATGTTGAGTGTCACAGTTAAGGACACTTCCATTGATTCTTGGGTGATTCCCTTATCCCAGGTCTATGTCTCGTCCTGGAGATGCCCCATACACCTCATCACTTGCATCAGTTGCAGATTTCCATTCATTGTTATGACCATCTGGCCATCTCTGTCCTTCCTTCCCCACACCTGGATCCTGATTTCTCATTACCCTCCCCCTCCATCCACCCACCCTCTCTCTCCCCAAGTTTCCTCCCTCCATCTGCCTCTTATGACTAGTTTATTTCAACTTCTAAGTGCGATTCAAACATCCTCACTTGAGCCTTGCTTTTTGCTCAGCTTCTTTGGGTCTGTGGAATGTAACATGATACCTGTATTTTATGGCTAATATCCACTTATAAGTGAGTACATACCATGTGTGTCCTTTTGGGACTGGGTTGCCTTACTTAGGATGGTATTTCCAAGTTCCATCCGTTTGCCTGCAAAATTCATGTCTTGGTTTTTAGTAGTTGAATAGTATTCCATTGTGTAGATATATCTTGATCCTTGATCAAGCAATACCTTGATCCATCTATAAAAATCATAGCCTGGCAAAACTATTTGAGACATTTCTTATTATACTGTAAGAATGGAAAACAACAAAGTAAATTTTATCACATCTGTTATTTTTACTACTATGATCTGTGTATACTTCTATGATAGAGTATTCTAACACAATAGAGTACCCTCAAGAATATTCAAGAATTCCATGGTACATGGCTTGGTGGCACATTCCATGAAAGTTAACAGGATCCTAGTTTGTGTCTCTATCTTAGTGGTTCTCAACATATGTCTTATGATCCTTTTGGGAGTTAAAAAGACCCTTACACAGGCCAAAGACCATCAGAAAACAGGTATTTACAAGTCATAAAAATAGCAAAATTGCAGTTATGAAGTAACAACAAAAACAATTTTTATGGTGGGAGATCACCACAACATATTTCTGTATTAAAGAGTCACATTGGGAAGATTGAGAACCAGTGCTCTATGTCCTACAAACACACATCACCAGTTAGCAAGATATAACAAAAATGGATGCTTACCAGTACTGAGGGAGATGGTTGATACTATCTCTGTAGCAGCCAATAATGACACAGACCTATGAGAATCTCCAAATAAACTGTTAAAAATACATCTGACAATCCAAAGTTCCTGGAGAGTGACCGGAGTAGCATCTCACATCTGTACATTAAGCAAGATTTTAGGGGGAGGCTGCAAAGAAACAGCAAAATAGGTTGATGCAGAACCTCCTTAATAACCTGAATCAGGAGAGGAGATCATTTGTACTGTGTCCTTTACACATTTCCATTCACTTTGTTACAATGGTGATGTCAGGAATACATTCAAGATCACCTATTTCTTATGTGGAAAACCTGTAAAGAGAACAAAAAAAACATGCAAATGTGTTTGAAGATACTGCTCGCTCTACTAGTACACTTTCTACTTTCATACTTGTGAGACAATTAACTTTCCCTCTATACTTACATTTATTTGAAATTAACAATGTGAATTAGTGGGAGCATCCTTTTCTTGACTAGAGAACTGCAATACAGCTACTGCTTACTACCACAGTAGCACTTTCCCAGTAATGCTAATTAGCACACAATAACACTTCAATACCAATGCATACAAGTAATACTATAAACGGAGTCTGAAAGTTAGATATAAGTCATAAAAATAGAAAAATTGCAGTTATGAAGTAACAACAAAACCAATTTTATAGTGGGGGATCACCACAACATGTTTCTGTATTAAAGAGTCACATTGGGAAGGTTGAGAACCAGTGTGCTCTATCTCCTACACACACATCATATGTATATGGACTCTGAAGACTGTATATAAATAAATGTGCCATGAATTTGAGAAACAGCAAAGGGGATGGTATCATAGAAGAGTTGGATGGAGGAGACAGAAGGGAAAAATCATATAATCATAATTTTAAAAATTGCAAAAAAAATGTTATAACATATAAAAATATAATCATTAGAACAGAATAAAAGGTGACAAGAAGGAGGAGGGACACCATTATCACTTACCTGTGTCAACATAAAATATCCTGTGCTATGATTGAAGCCCACAGCAGGACTAACCTGGAAATAAAAAATATTGCACATGACCACCTTGTCTCTCTGTGATACTTTGACCTGTCCCAGAAACACATTTTATGAAAATGCTCTGTGGCTCACTGTATTATTTCATGAATTCTGGAGATTGCAGAGTTCTGAGGTTAAAGGGTAACCTTGTATGAGGGGATGTTATAATGCAAGAGGAGGATTGAACACATATGGCATGAAAGAATGGGGTAGTAGAAGATTCTGGAAGCTAAATGTATAGTAGGGGATAGATATAAGGGGTGAGAAAAAGAAGGGATTGGGGAAGGCTGACCAAAAAACTAAGGAAATATGAGAAAGTCTTAGGAAGTTTAATTAGTGTTACTTGGTAAGCTAATTAAAATATAACTTAAAAGAAGTTGGAATAAAGGTACCTTACATGGGTAGATAATGCTGCTCCCAGAAGTCATAATGGTATAAAAATCAAAGTCTCAGTGGCAGGCACAGGTTATTTCCCCATTCGTTATTAATAAGGAGGGTCAGATTTGTGCTGCTCTCAAGCTAGATCAGAGGAGATTCTTACTGCAGTGAGTGAGTTGTAGTTAATATAGAGACTCCTAAATGTTCAAAGAGCCTAGAATAAGTACTTGTAAGTATTCAGAGATGGGACATCCATATCAGCCCTCCCTGGCAAGGTTGAGGGCAACATTGTAAAAGAAAGACCAAAAGCCTAAAGAGTGGAAGAGTACTATGAAATGTTAACCTCTGGACATGATGTGGCTTGCACAAGAATCAAGGCAGTCAAAAATTCCAGCATAGAAATAGAATCAAATAATGCCTTTAAAATTATATCCTCTATCTTGCTTTTTAAGTGTCAGACAGTATAGTACTGTATCATCCTTCTGAAAATGTAAGATATCTCATCCTTTGTGATGCATAGTAGTGACCATGCTTTATCAGAGCTATTATTTTAAATATTTTGTTGTATTATGTGTATGGGTATTTTGCCTGCATATATGTGTCTGGGTGTTATGTACATATCTGGTGTCTGTGGAGGCCAGAAGACGACATTGATGGATCCCCTAGAACTAGGGTCACAGACAGTTGTGAGCCACTGTATGAGTCCTCTGGGAGAACAACTAAGTGTCCTCATCTCTACAGTACCCAGAGCTGTTTTAATGATGCTACTCATTTTTTTCTTCTTAGGCGATTATTGTGGGAGGACTACCGATTGGCTGCCCATGCCCCAGTGAATGGCTCTCTACCCACTTACATATGGGCAGCATTAATTAGGCTCAGTGGGTTATCTAGAATATAGACATCAAGCTGGGAGAGATATATATTGGAGGAGATCCCAGGAGTTGGGGTAGAAATTTTCAAAGAATAAGTAAAATGATTTTTTAAAAGTTATGGCAAGGATTCTGTATTTCATATCACTATGGATGCTAGTAATTACAAAACTCTCTTCACTTCTACCATTACAGAGATATAAGTTTTACCCTTTAACACAACATGCGGTTCCAGAATACCCAGATTTCCCCACTTACCCCTGCCCTAGTCACAAAAAGATGAAAACTGAAACATGCATAAATGGGTTTCAGGATACAGTTTGTTTACCCAGGAGGTCTGTTCATTACCTTGGTGGCTACTGCTGATAAATACTTAGTTCCTTTTGGCTACTAGGATGAATCTGAAAGTGCACATATTGGTGGGAAAGTCCATCTACTTCCTCGACTGAATGCCTGCAAAATATGTAAGGCTTACATCAAGACCAAAACAATTAGAGAGGACAAACTCTCACAATTCACACAAGTTCAACATGAGTTTACTCTATAAAATAAGTACATTTGTTCTAAGATTGTTAACAACAGTATCCTTTTGTGCCTAATTACCTACCTATTGGGTGACATACTTTTCCTGGGGAGACAAACTATATATACTTTTACTCACCCCAGAAAGCGAAACTGTGACAGACTAAAATAATGACCACATCAATTATAAATGATGGGTCAATGATTTTTATATTGGGTCATTAACAAGTCTGAGTTATAGCAGAAAGTATGACATAAAACCAGCTATATTGTGGGAAAATCCATCTCAACAGAGAAGAGTATGAATGCTGCCATATTGGAGCTTCCTTCTGTGTGCCTTACAGGCTAGCTTGACAGGTCCAGAGACATCTCTATAGCTAGATTAAGAATCTCCTTTGTGATAGTTGTTTACTGCTTCTAGAAAGCTGGGGGAGGGGTTGTTTACTGCTTCTAGAAAGCTGGGGGAGGGGTTTAAGTATCTTGGAAGTTGTAGTTTTCTTAGACATGTGATATTTGTTAAACCTCTAGAGTCTCAAGAGCCTCCTCCCTCTCCTTCCTGTAGGGAATGTTTCAATTCGGAGAAAAATGCTGCATAACATTGCCACAGATGCATGATTCCCACAGATGCAGGATTCAGGAAAGGGTCAAGGAAATTGGCAACACTTTACCCAAGCACAAGCCATTTATATACCCCATTCCCCCGACCAACCAGACCATGATGTTCTATTTGATGATCTTTTATGAATCACTGTGATAACATTACTCATCTCTGGAAAATGTACCTTTGCAAAACTCTTCGGTACATTTCCCATCCTATTTGGATATCTGCAAATTATAAAGTTAATGCATCAATTCCGCATTTATCTCCAGTCCATTTAAGACTTGCATGGATAACAAATTCTAAAAGAATTCATAGTACCTTAAGAGAAAATATGGTAAACATTCCAATAATAAATGCCTTGGTTACCTATACTGTGAAAATGATCAGAATCCCTTGCTTGTCCTCAAAACCTATAAATATTAACCACAAGTTGTCAGTCAGCAAGAATATAGTAAAAGTAGTTTCTTTGTATTTGAGAGATGTAGTATCTGCCATTTTTGTGGCACACAGGACAGTCTACAAACCATTTGTTAAATATATATCTAAAAATATGAAGGTTTCTGATGAGTGAATTGAGCATTAATCATTTCGTATCTATAGCCAAAAGACCATCAAGAGGCTGTATAGTAGTACAGAACACGGTCATTCATGGCTTCCTTTGTGACCCAGGTATGGAGTATGAGACAGTGTATGCTGTGTTTCAACCACATCATTTATCGGTTTAGTAGCAAGGTTTTCTCAGGAATATTTTTAGGGTAACTGCTTTCTTGCAGGGAGTCTGTGAAAAAATAGAACAAAACATCCAAAATTGTTTCTGAGGCTGCAACTTGCTCTTTAGATCATTATCCACCATCACTGTTAGGAGACACTTAACTTCTATCTGCATATTTGTTTTAAGGTTAACAGGTTATATGATCAGAAGAGTCTTTGCATGCTTGAGTGTGTACCTGCAGTGTTTAGTAATGTGCTGGAACTTTTGCAATAATGACTCCGAGTAAACCAAACCCCTCATCATACAAAGGCTATTAACATGAATTTTCTGTATCACATAAAAAGTATACATTCTTAGTCATGAGAGTTGCTAAGGATTCCATCATCTATTACTTCATTAGTGTTAACAACAAAAATACAGTGCCAAGAGGCATGGGGGACACCACCATTACTTACTAGTGTCTTTGAAGATCAGTGGTCTTGAGCCATGACTAAGATCTTACACATTAAGTAATCTGGATACCAGCAATGCTCTTTGGTCTTGCTGTCAATACTGCCTGTCACACTGTGATGCTTTAATGTACCTCAGAAAGATGCATCATTGAAATCTTCTGTGTATATGCCAATCTCAAGGTAACTCTGGCATTTCTTCATCCTTAGAGTATTACAGAAGTTCAGTGACAAAAATTACACTTGTAAGAAGAGACTACATGGTCCATGGAAGCATGATGGACATGACAAAGATGACCTAGATGACGTTTGACAACTCCTGCCATTATGTATGTATGTATGCATGCATGTATACATGTATGCATATATGTATGTGAAATTAATAATAGTTGTAATAACAAGAACACAGAATATAAGGCTTACATGGGTTGTCAGGGATATATTAATGTTTTAACCCAGTATGTGTGAACAAGCAGGAGAAAATACATGCTATCCATATGCAGATGAAAATTAAGTCTTAATAAATGAGGTTTACTCTCAAAACTGTACACAATCCTGAGATATTACTAAAAATATTTAAAAAGTATATTAACAAAATTGAAGTCATCTTCTCCTCACTGACGGAATGTCCCAAGATCATATGATTTGCAGTCTGTTGGGCCCAGTTTATTACTTACATAGTTAATCAGCAAGTCTGCATCGACAATATGTTCGGGGGTAACCCCGCACTCTTAAAAAGACTATGAAAACAAAATTCTGGTTACTAGGTATGCTAAGATATACCCTTTTCTATAAGAAATTCTCCCCTTTATCCACAGTATTAGATGATACTTCAACTTTAATTACTTTGAATTTGCCTGCAGTTTGGGAGTGTCCATCCTTTCTTGGCCTGCCATCTCAAAAGAAATATTATACTGAGCTGACATATCAAAAGTAATGGCAGTGAATCCTTGCAAATCAGTCTTTCATTTTTTATGAGTCCACATAAGTTCCAGGCCTTATTATTTATATCATATAAACCTGTCTTTAATAGATTTACTAAGGATACCATGTTTTTTTCTTACCTGAGCACCTATAATATACAGATGTGGATAAGAAAATCAGCATTATCACCATCACCTGTGGAAAAGATCAGACGCCCTGCATCCCGAGTCAGTCATTCTGGGACTTACCCAGATATGAACAATTGTGTTCTTGAAGGTCTGAAACACTTTGAGGTCTTGTCTCTGAAAATACAACAAGAAATACCCATTACATGTAAGTCTCACACTACCTGTCTTTAGTAAAACTCCAGGGGTCAACTGTATCATTTTGGAATTTGTCTGTGTAGATGTTTGTAGAAGGCCATGGACACAGCCTTATAGGAGAACTCTAAGGTTCCTAAGTGGAACTCTAAAAAAAAAAAAAAAAAAATCTCACCATCAATATCAAAGTGATGGGCAAACAGAAAAATTTAATGGAGCACTATTAATATCTCTTCCATGGTAAACATCAAATTTACAATCTCTACACACAATTTTGTGCTTGTATATAATATTACTCATATTGGAGTATTAAAAAGGTAGTCATGACAAAAAATATTCAGGAATACTCAGATCCCCCTATGAATTAATTATAGACATATACAAATGACAAAGGTCTAAAGTGACTTATATTACTTTATATCTATACATTAGTTAAAATGTAGTAACAGTACCTGTGGATAAAACATGGGCTGGACTAGGCACATATGCCTCCTCTATCTGATATTAAAGATCAAGTGGTCTGCCTGAATATTGAAGATCAGACACTATTACTACTTTATCACTTGAGGTTAGGAACAAAGTTAGGTCAGTATCTCACAGAGATCATTATATGCTCATTACCTGTGAGAAACCATAAGCAGCACCTTGTAAGGCAACTTTATCGACTCAGCTATTTATGAGGCTTATGTTCACAAACTGTATGTTCAAAGCCTGCTTGGGCTACAGGGCCAGTCCAACAGCATCCTGGGTAACTGAGTAAGACACTTACTGAAAAAGAAATAATAGAGAAAAGTGTGGGCATAGAGTTTAGAACTAGAGCATCTTCAGTACTCATATGCTAGGCCTGTGTTCCATCCCTGCCACTCCCACACACAAAAGAAAAGAAAGCATGAACAAATGTATTTCTGGATATAATTTCCTCGCCAGGATGCCTGATATTACCTTGTCCACCTCCATTGTTTAATTCCAACTGGATGTGAAGGAACTCAACAGTAATGTATTTTTAGATGACATGCTTTTTGGACAAGGCACTTACAAAATATGCTAGGCTTAGTCCTATGTTCAAAATTAATAGTGAGAGAACAAAATGCACGGATTCAGCATCAAGTTTCTGTACCCTAGAAAGCATGGAAATTTGTCTTCTGTCAGACTGCAAAGGACAAAATCATTTCAAACATGACAATCAACCACGAATGCATGCGACAAAAAGCAAATGACTTTCCCTCTAATTCCATCAACATCAGCATTTCCCTCAACATCAGCAACATTCCTCTTGATGACCCCTTTAAGTCACTGCAGTCCTGACTTTCTCTGAAATATATATCCTGGCACAACTATTTAGTCCATTTTTTATCTGACCTGTAGAGTTAAAAAAATGCTCAAATCGTTGTATTTCCAAATTTATCTATAGCATCTAGATATTTGCAACAGTAAGGCATGTGCACTCGTTTGCTCTCCACTGCTGTGATAAACACCATGATGCAAAACTTGAAGGAAAGGATGAAGATTCCTGGTGAGTTAGTGGAGCATTATGTCATTTACAAACCTTACTTCATGAACACTTTTAAAAACTTGTTTCAAAGAACTATCACAGCACAGAATTAGGTAATTTCCTCAGTGGATACAGAAGATGAGATACTCTGGACTCTGGTTTGAACACCTCAACATGCAGCTGCTTATTGGTAAAATTTTGTATTTCTGGTTCTACCATTTCCATTTATAGGGAATCTTTAACCAAAGACCAATAATGTATCTGAGCTTACTTTACCAGGACACCTTTTCCATCCTTGTTACAGGAGACTTCACTTTATATTTTTGCATGTTAACTGCATCCTTTCTCAAGTGGGAACCTGCATTTTTTGTTGTTTAATATCATACTGGCAATTCTGAAACAGTGCTAACTAACCAAGATTCATCCAGTCCCTTAACATGTATAACATGTACATCACCACCACTTACTTCTGTCCAGGAAGATCAGACACCCTGGATCTTGAGTGAGGCCCTCTGCAGCACTGACCCGACTGCCATCACTGCTGTATACCATAGCTATCTGAATCTTTGTAACCCTCTGACCAGTTTTAAAAAAGATATATCATGGAATGGTCTGTGGCACATATCATTCCTCAATTATGATCCTTGAAGATTTTCAGAATTGAAAGAGGTCAATACCACGAAGTGAAGATTACTCTTTAGCAAGCAAACAAGCCGAGTTAGGTGTACCATTACCATATATCTATGAAAATGGGGATCAGATGCCATGTGTAATGATTCAAGATTATACTGAGACTTACCCAAATATGAACAATGGTATACTTGAAGATCTCTTTGAGGTACTGTGATGTCTTCATATGTATCTCAGAAAATACATGGAAGAAAATTAATTGGTAATGTTTCATTCTCTGCATATAAAAATTCCAAGTACACTTCATCATTTGGAATCCATATAATATATAAATTCTCGTGGATAACTATGGAAAGAAATTTAGTAGGAAACGCTTGCTCTCTTGAGTATCACATGTAAAAACTCCACCATAAATATCAAAGTTATAGACACAAGGAAAACTATGTAGAACCTCAATTATTCATCTGTTCCTATGAACATTTAACATACATAGTCTGCCAGCAAGCATATGATGAAATTGGATGTGTACATGGAGATAGGACATTATGAACAACATATATACCAAAATGCTGCAAAAATATTAGTTATCCTTAAGTAGTTATCATATTAAAATGAGGCTTTTAAAGAATTATGTATAGTTCCATTTCACACCTGTATATAACGAACATGTAGTGGGACACCTAAAGAAAGAAAATCACTGGTCTAAACACACTTTTCTTCTGTACATGAATATTACTCTTCAGTTGTACTGTTGTATAACTTTCTCATTTGCTTTGTTATGAGAAATGTTTGGGCAACAATCTCTCAGTGATCACTTTGAAAATGTAAGAAAACATGAGCTAAGACAGGCATACAGACCAGTGATCATGGCTATTTGGGAGGCTGGGTAGGAAGATAAGAAATCCAAGGACTATATGGGCTTCCAGGCTAGCCTGGTTAATATACAGAGATCCCTTTTCAGAACAAAAAGTAGAAAACTGAGAACTCAGGATATAGGCTCAGTGGTAGATTACTTAGCTGCCATCTGGGAAGCACTAAATCCAAGCCACATAACTCCTCTCCATAAAAATAAAGAAAAATAAAAATATATACAAACTGTGTTCTGTGTTACAAATTACCAGGACCCTGTCTACAACCTTAACCACTATCACTGTTGCAAAAATCTTTGACTCTAGCTAGATACTTGAATGGATTTGAGGTGTATGTATTTTCAGGACTGTATATCGTCTCTTGGTACCTGGTACTCGGTTCCTGGAAAATATGCTAGACTTACAAAGTCAATATCAATGTCAAAGAACCAAGCAGTAAACCAACCCTCAACATCTACACGGGTTTTTTTAACTACATTTTCTTTACCTTATAAAATGTAAAAATTTATCCTCAATGGAATTGCTAAGCACAACATACATTTGTGCCTAAGTACCTACCACAAATGCACACTTACCAAAGGTGGCTGGGACATCAATAGTACTTAGCCATGAAAATTAAATGTATCTATACTATACATGTGACATTTTCAACACTCCCTTGATGCCAGTAATATATTAGTTAACCATCTAGTTTGGCTATCTCCGAAAAGTACAACATGGAAAATTATACATCACATTCCTTATCCTTTATGTACAACTGTAAATTCGCATATCACCAAGTCCATTTCAGGATGAATCTATAATACCTAGACATTTACATTCTACAAACATAACATAATTAGTCTCTTGAGAAGCTATACCAAAATTTCCATGGTAAATATTTCAAAGATATGTGCTATGAAAGTTACCAAAATCCTTACTTATATCTTTATCACTGTGAACATCAAATGCACATGACTTATCAGCAAGGATAAAATAAAAGCAGATATATGCATATAAAAATCAGAAAGATTCACTGGAGTCTCTAAATAATGAAGGAGACATGGGAAAATCTCCAAAGTACCCATCAAACATCCGTTCAAAAGTACGAAGTTCTTTGATGAATAAGGAGTATTTTCTTACTGCTCTTATACTAGCCAGAACCTTAACAGGAGATTAACAGGAGACTGCAAAGAAACATGGCATCATGGCATCAGGATCCACCTCCACAGTGACATGGACATGGAAGATGAGATTATCTTCATTGTATCTGACCAATTTATCAAGTATTATTAGCAAGGTTCCACCAGGGACATTTTTTCAGAGCAACTATGTTCTCTTGTGGGGAACCTGTAGTAAGAAAACATCCAAATGTATGTAAGGCTACAACTTTCTCTCCAAAGATACCAGGATCACCGTCTTCTCCACCATCCATGTCATGGGATACTTTACCTCTACTTGGATGTTTGAATTTATGGCTGGTTAGCTGTATTAATATCCAGGAAGGTCCATCGTTTAAGTGTCTATCTGCAACACATTCAATGCTTGGTACTCCACTGGTAGTTTTACCACAATAACAGTTAATTGTGACACAGAAAACCCCTCAACAGGTATAATTCTAACATAACTTTCTCATTTAATACCTGAACAGCAACAATACAACATAAAAAATACGGGGTAACATCATCACTTTAGTATGACCAGGATAACTAGCAAGACTCTACAGAATAATATTCTTTATGACTATTATCCCTTGACCTCTCTTTAAAAGACACAGCCTGAATATTCTATGTAGTATATATCAACCTAAATGTCACACTACATTCATTCATGATTGCAGAATTTGAGACTTGCAGAATTTGAAGGATCAGAGTGCTCCTCCTAAGAAATCTTTGGACCTCTTAAAAGGATAACTGCTAAAATACAATGGCCCATATCACTATGCTTCATGCTGTGAACATTATTTGAGTTCCTGTATGCAATTCTGCCCTTATGTGGGTAAAAAATATGTATTATCTGCTGGAAAGATAAGAACATGAAGCTCTGACTGTTAGGGTCATGCTCATGTTTTAACCACATATATGTGAACAGGAGGAGGAACTGTAGGAGTGACTGAAAAATGCCTTGGGTATATTGGAAAATTAAGCCTTAGTGATGTTTTGTCAAGAACTGCTGTATGCTACTCAAAATCTTACTAGAGCTATCCCCACAAAATGTCGTGACACTAAATCACATACAGCTCCCTTATCGACTTAGGTAGAGAAGACTGCATGGTCTACAGTGCGGTATGTCCACTTCATCATTTCACAAATAAGGAAGGATATGTCAACAATATATTGTGATCCCTATGCTCTCTTGAAGGAAATATGAACACAAAAGTCATAAAAATATGTATCAGAAAACAGTTTGCTGTGCCAAATTTCTGCCCATTTCTTTTCCCATTACTAATATCAAGTAAACTATTTGTATACTTAAATGACATCTAATTTGACAATTCAATAGCACCAATCCTTTCTTGACATCTAAAAGTAAGTTATGATTAATATTCGTTGGTCAGCAAGAATGTCAATGAACCATGATACAATCAATCCTTCCGCATTCAGTTTTATAAATCATACAATCTATTTTCACGAGACTTATTAAGTATTCCAATATTTTGACCTGAGCAGCTGCAACAATGCACACTGAAAAACTGTTTGCTGAGAGTGATGCTACACACCTGTAGTTCTAGTACTCGGAGAAAAAGGGAGGATCATGGGTATCCTGAGTTACATAGCAAGTTCAACACCAGCCTGGGTTGCATGAGACTCTGCCTCAAACAGAAAAACAAAAATCAAATAAAAAACAAAATGAAGAATTGGCTTATTGCCATCAGTACCCACTGTGTAGATAAACACTAGGTTTCCTTTATTTTTATTTTTTTATTGGATATTTTATTTACATTTCAGATGTTATCCCCTTACCCCACCCCCAGGTCAGGAACCGCCTTATCCCTTCCCCGTCCTCGTCCTCTGCTTCTATGAGGATGTGCCCCCACCCCCATCTCTCTGCCCTCGAATTTCCCCAACACTTGGCATCCAGCCTTCATGGGACCAAGGGCCTCTTCTCCCACCTATGCCCGACAATGCCATCCTCCCCTACATGTACAGATAGAGCCATGAGTCCCTCCCTTCCTATGTGCTCCCAGGCTGGTGGTTTAGACCCTGGGGCCTGTGGTTGGTTGGTATGAACATTAGGTTTCTTGATTCAGGATCATACTGGCAGTTACCAGACAGGAACAATTGTAACTGTGCTTATTCCTTTGATGCACTGTGAGGGCTTGTCTTGTCTCACAGAAAAGCATACTCACAGAAAAAGCATACAGGACAACCAGTTTATAACCTGTGTCAGTCTGCCTGTGCATGTTAAATGGCTCCAAGTTGGGACACGAATTCAAGATCTACTACACCTGGATACTTGAAAACAGCCATAGACAAATTTGTAGAAATTGTACTCCATTGAGAAGATATCTACAATAATTCCACACCCTCGATCTCACACAAGAAAAATTTCATGGAACCTTGCTAATGTCTCTATCACAGTGAATACCGAGTTCACATTATCTGTCAACTAGCATATACAGTGTATGAGAGTATACATGCAAAAAAATGAGGGAGAACTGTTATCAGATTTCTTATATTAAATAAATATATCTGAAAACATGAAAGTCTCCAAGGACTGTGTGGCCCCACTGTACGCCCGTATATAGTCCAAGAGGGTAAAACACTACTTGAAGACAATGCGTAACAAACTCAGCTTAGGCAGAGTTCTCATCACCTCTCCTGGATACTCAGGATCAGCTGACCTGTACTGTGTAAGGCCTCTCATTCACACTTACCTCTTGTAAGTGTGGTAGTTTTCATTGCCAAATTAATTGGATCTGAAATCACCTAGGAGTACTATCTCTCTGGCTGTATCTTTTGAAGAGTTTCTAGAGGTTTAACCTAGAAGGGAAGACCCATCCCTGAATTGACAGGCACCATCTCAAAGGGAGGGGTCCAAGGAAGCAAGGAAAGTAAGTAGCATATTTGCAGAACCTATAAGGAAATTTGAGCTGCACCTGGTCATACAGGATTTTAACCCAAGCTACTTTGGAGGCTCAGGTAGGGCTATATCACAAGTTTGTGTTCTACTATATTTTTTCCCCTCAAAGTGAAGAAAACTTACAAAAATGTATTGCAGGGTATAATTTCTCACCAATATATTATATAGTACCTTGACTATGGCTGCTGGATAAGAAACACTTCGAATCCACCTTGCTATTTTAATGAATTCAAAGTGAATGTATTGTCAAAAAGGGCCCTACTTTACTCAGCAAGTACACCCCAATACCACAGAGCTGCAATGAGGCTCAAAGACCAGCAGCAATGACAAAGAAACAGGACATAATGCCTCAAACATTCAATTTCAGCACAAAATGTTTCAATCACATAAAATGTAAACTTTATTATACATTACTATGGGCAACATTTCCTACTGCATATTTACCAGAGAAACACAGCTGTGAAAAGCATCATGAAGATCGTCAACATTTAACTGTGTATCTGAAAATTACTCACCTAGTCTATGAATAAGTTAAGCTCAGTACTTGATTTAATGCCATGAATGCTTTCCTTGAATTATTTTGTGGCTATCTGAGAAAAACAAATTGTGAAAAGTTGTTGGCGTTGTCTCATTCTATTTGTATTTTAGTTTGTATTTGTATTGTGTCAGGACAATATCTATGCACATTACCTCAACAGTTCCTGCCATTCATATACAGAATCTTGTATAGAAACCTTTATGCTTTTGGCAGGTAATGTATTAAAATGAACAGTCACCATCACTAGCATTAAAATATGAAAAGTGTCTGGAATGCTCTTATGCCTCTACTATATTAAGTATGAATTATCAATAATGATGATTATAGTAAAAGTCTTATGATGTCAATAATATTAGTGAATATTCTAATTTCTTACATGTTAATCACGTAGAGAAATATGAGTGTTAGAAATTACATCAAATATTTATCTATAGATAGAAAATACCAAATGAGTACAATATCATATATATAACAGTCAAGATATCAATAGCATATAGTAAAAATACAAAATCATGGTAAAATAGGATGGGTGCATCCTTCTCATTTATCTGGAGACTGAAGATCAGACGGCATGAACACTCTATCTTATTTGCAATATTTGTTCATAAATTTTCTGGACCACTTTTTCTTTTGAAGCAAATCTGAAATTATAAGTAAACGTGTTTAAGGATACAGCTTATTCTACTGGGATACCGCCCCCATTTCTACCCTTATAATTATTGCTAAAAGATGCTCCATTTTGCTTCAAATCCTAGGATTAATTAGAGCTTAACAATAATACCAGGAACATCCATCCTTTTTAATTGAATACCAGTGAAGCATGATTTTTATTACTCAATTGGAAATTCCACAATTTCAGCAAGAGGATACAAAGCAAGCCCTCAATAGTCAGAATTAACATATTTTTCCATATTAAAAAGTTAAATCTTTTGCTAATAAAATTGTTAAAGACTTCATCTTTTCCTACCTGAACATGGTTCCAGAAGGGTTAAAGATATCTTTAATGCACACTTAAGTATCTATGAAGATCATGTGTCCCATGCTATGCTTTTGGTATAAATCTTCATTTACTTGAATACCATTAATATTCTGCTTGATATTATTTCCTGGTTCATTGTGATGTAGGAATAAAAACATTATGGCAAATCTGCTTGATAAGGGCTTCATTCTAGATGAACACATACACGTTCCAGTAGTTGGTTTAGCACTTAAGGATCCAATGGCAACATTTCACTACTAGTAGACCTACACAGACAGCATTCTGTCTTGAAAGGCAATTTGTAAAATTCAGTACCATATATTACCAAAATTTCAAACAGTCAATATCATAGTGATGGATACTATAAAAGTTACCCAGACTCTTCTTTATGTATCACCACAAGTATTAAATTCATATTACTCTCAGAAAAGACACAATAAAAACTAATGCTTACCTGTAATTTTAGGAAGACTTTAATCATCATTTTTATTATCATATAAGCTAGAAACAGGAAGATACGAGTGCCCCTAATATTCGTGAAATATTCATTTGTGAAAAGTAACGTATCAGTATGATTAATCTCATACATCCATACTAGCTAATACCTTGGCAGGATGCCTGCAAAAATATGTTTATACAGATTTAGGTATAGCCTTATTATCATCATCCAAGTGGAAAGGGAAGCTCACTTCTTGCATTGTGCTATGACCACTCTATCACTGACATCAGGGGCGTATTATCATAATTACCTCAATATTCTTCTATAGATTGGAATTTGAAAAATAAACAGGAAAAAGTATGTTTCAATGTAAGACATATTCTACCTTGACCCCTGCCCACGGTGTCTACAAGTATTATGGATACATCTACATTATTTGGAGACTTTAAATGGTTAGATGTTAACAGTATTTTGTTGGGTCAATTCCATCCATCCTTTGTCATCTGGGTGCCTCCAAAAATCCTATGCTTGCTGCTGGGCTAGGGATGCTATAACCATTACAATTAATATGGACAAAATAATTCCCTGGACCCTCCCTAGGTAAAACACAATTTTTCTCTACATCAAGGCAGCTTTTGTTTTCTAGAACTGGTAAGACCAAAATGGTTTCCTCCCTGAACTCTAGCAACAAAACTCTGGTGTTTGCAGGGTCACCAATATTATCTTCCTTTACAAAATGATCGGATACCTTGAGTAGTGATTTAAGCCATATCAGCATTTACTTCAATACTTGCTTTGTAACTTAATAGCTACCCTGGGTTGAAATACCATGTCTTGACAGGATACCTGTAAAACATGTATGTGTAAAAGGACAGAGTTTGCTCCCCTGGGACACCAGCAAATAACTTTGGAACCATCCATCTTTGTGGAGACCATCAATCTACTTAGATCCTTAGGGGACTTCAAGGTCAAGGCCACTGGCAAAGAACACATTTCTGTATGGAATACCTGAAATACTTCTGTGGTGACCTGTGTGGCTAGTAACATCTGATAATTATTACTTTGGTATGTACACAGTTCACTGCTTATGGGACACCGCACTGTACATTCCATACCTAAATATCTGTAAAGAAATCATGGCAATGAATGTGAGTTGTACCTATATCACTTTATATCTGGAGATCAAATGGTTTTATTTTGTTCACATAAACCTGCAAAGTGCAAATATCGGGCACTTACTAGCAATTTGTCACTTCTGGACTTATGACAAGATTCTGATGTTTGAAATATATATATTAGAGATAATTTACTTTATACCAGGTTGTTTCAGCTACAGGATATGTCCATTCTACCTGGATTTTTGAAATTATCCAAGTTCAACATCCATGTCAGAAAGCCAAGTTCTTTTGACTACACACTTGTAAGCAATTGACAGGCTGGGCTGTCATGGGGAACAAAATCATAAATGCTTGAATATCTTCATGGCCTCAAAATTCTTAGAATTCTACATAAATATTTCCATATATTTCAATCCCATGGATGCCAGAAGTGCCAGAATTTCACTGTTTCATAATGCTGAAATAAAGTGGCAGACACTCTCATCAGTAACCAGGTAGCCAAAGCCTAGATATAACATGCTATAACTCCGGCCTATAACAGTACTTCATATCAGGTTCATTAATAGACACCGGTGATAAACCAACAAGACTCTAGAAAAAAATCCAGTATTCTACACATCTCACTCTATCATATCTCTTTCTACCCGTATATCTTCAAATTTCCTTGGCCAATATGGGATCATTGAAGGACTTGTCAGTACTCCTTGAATACTGCTGAAACTCCAAGGAAAAAGTCATATAAAAGGATCTTTCACCTTCATAAAATCAGACCTGCAAAGATGATGGGATCAATACTATATTAAAAGCAATACTGTGCTGGCTAGTCTTGTATCAGCCTGACACACAAATTAGAGCTACCTGAAAGAGGGATTTTTTTTTAATTGGATATTTTATTTACATTTCAGATGTTATCCCTTTCCCCATTTCCCTCCCTCCCATCCAGGAACCCCCCCCATCCATCCCACCCATCTCCTGCTTCTATAAGGATGTGACCCTACCTACCCCACCCTCGAATTCCCACAGACACTGTGTACAGCCTTCATGGGACCAAGGATCTCCTCCTCTCCCACCTATACCTGACAGGACCATCCTTCCCTTGCAAATACAGCTGGAGCCATGGGTGATTTAGCCAGGCTGGTGATTTAGACCTGGGAGCTCTGGTTGGTTGGGATTGTTTTCCTCATGGGGTCGCTTTCCTCATGGGGTCACAACCCTTTCAACTCCTTCAGTCTTCACTCTAACTCCTCCATTGGGAACCCCATGATCAGTTCAATGGTTAGCTGTGAGCATCTGCCTCTGGATATGTCAGTCTCTGGCAGACCTCTAAGGAGACAGCTAGCAGGCTCCTGTCAGCATGCACTTCCTGGAAAGGAGGAATCTTATTGAGAAAATGCGTTCATAAGATTTGGCTGCAAGGCATTTTCTTAATTAGTGATTGACTGGGGAGGCCTGGCACAAAGTGTGTGGTTGTATCATCCCAGTGCTGGTGGTACTGGAGTCTAAAAAAAAAAAAAAAAAAAACCAGACTAAGCAAGCCAGTTAGCAAAACCCCTTCATGGCCTCTACATTAGCTCCTACCTTCAGGTTCCAGCCATGCTTGAGTTACTGTCCTTTCTCCGGTGATGGACTATGATTCTGAAGTATAAAAGAGGAATGTCCTAGGCAGGGTTTTATTGCTGTGAAGAGACAGTATGATCACAGAACTCTTATAAAGAAAAACATTTAATTGGGGCTGGCTTACAGTTTCAGACGATTAGTCCATTATCATTCAAGGTGGGAAGCATGGCAGCATCCAGGCACATATAGTGCTGGAAGACCTTCTATATCTTGATCCACAGACAATGGAAGAAGACTATGTCACCCTGGTTTTAGCTTGAGCTTAGGAGACCTCAAAGCCCACTCTGACAATGACAAACTTCCTCCAACAAGGCCATATCCATTACAAAAGGCCACACCCCTAATAGTGTCACTCCCTATGGAGCAAGCATTCAAACACACATCTATGGGACCCACACCTATTAAAACCACCAGGCCAAATAAACCCTTTGCTCCCAAATTGCTTTTTAGACATGACATTTTGTTGCATCAATAGAAACCCTAAGAAAGATACCATTATAAATTCTTTAAAAACATACTTTATAAACACCATTTCAACATGACAAAAGTTACAGATATACGGTCTATGAGAAAGAATATAGTGAGGTCAGAGGCTTACTATTAACTCTATGGAGAAATGAGTTTTATAAAAATAATAGGTGCCATATGTGCCCCAAATACATATGAGAATTTAAAAACATCATTAACTACCTATAAGCAAAAGTGAAATTGTTTCCTACCTGGATAAGCACGGGCACTTTGAAAAGTAATAAGACAGCACAAATTTGAGGAAAGCAATCTTTCTTTCCCTGGGAATTAGAGATTAGATTTTTACCATTGCAGAAGACTTTCACTGTCACAGACATGGTAGCTAACAAATTTCTACTCATGGCCTGTGGGAAAAAACTGGCGGGCCGCAGCCTGGGACCTGCAAGGTGGAGGCTGCCTGGAGGCATCCAGGCAGCCTGTCTCACATACCAGAGGAAGGTTCCAGTGGCTGGAGGCTTCGGTGGCGGCAGGCTCGGCAGGCTCCAATGATACGAGGAAGTCCTTGGTTCCAAAAGGCTTTATTGTCATGGCGGATGGTGGATGGATCTGGATGTACCCTCCCCCAAACTCAGGGCAGACCTGAGTTAAGTAGGGAGGGAGAAAGGGGGAGGTTCTGGGGGCAATGCTTAATTGGCTCCACCCTCTGACCTTCATTAGTATGTAAATCTCTAGGGCCTGAGGGCTTTAGTCACACCCTCTACCTGTGCACTTTGGGAGGGGCTGTAATGGCCTACGTGACTGAACAATGTAGGTCTATGGAGATTGGACTGCTTGTTAGGACCCTGAGTTCTGGGGACGTGGCCGAACTCCTGCCGTTTCTCCTTGGAGTCTCGGGGTTCTAGGCCCATGCCCAGCCAAGAACCAGGATACCCTTATGCAGTCCCACAATGGCCATTGTTGAGTTGACTGTTTCTTCTGACAGGATTCTGAAAATGAGAAAGAAATGCACTTGGAAAATGTGCTTTAAATACACAACTTGTTCTAACAGAACTTATGCCAGTAAAGTTCTATATCCAATTTCGTAAAATAACAGGTTTATGTAGGTTATTGCTAGAATTTAAGGTCAAAACTGTTACCAAAAAACGTCCATCTCTGGATCTAGAAAAGACTGTGTTGAGAGATGTAACAAATCTAGAAAGACAAATGCTTCATGCTCTTTCCCACATGCAGGTCCTTGGCTACAAATCTTCAGAAGTGAGTATATAGTATGGAGTAATTGCAGTAACTAGGAGAGTATGAAGGAATCATGGTGGGGTAGGGAGGGAAAGGAGAACAGCAGGATATAGGTAATACAAAGAAGGGAAATGAAAAATAGGGAGGACGACTCCAACCTGGGAGGGCTAAGAGAGGTCAGTACAGAAGGAGAGCAAGAACCAAATAAGCACCAAGGTTTGATAAAGCTTCAAGAAAATCTTATAATGAACATAATATTAAAGTCTATGCATGTCTATATATATGTATGCATGCATGCATCTACCTACCTCTCTAGATTATGCCACTTGGTCTGGCCATGCGCCCCACAAGACTGACAAAACCCCCAGTAGCAGGCATGAGAAACCTTTTGAATGGTTGCTCAAGTAGTCTAAGTGACTTCCTGGACAATTTAAACTATTGCTGTTGCCTTTGGTTGCCTCCAGAGACTGAAGGTCACCCCTTACTAAAGAAACCACACACTAAGGACACAGACTTGGATTTTTCCAACAGGACCCAACCTAAAAGCCTCCTTTCTACAGTCTACCTTCGAGGGTACCAGAAAATAGAATTCAAGCCACCAAGAGAAGGAATCAATCAATAATCCTACCTGCTGCAATGCTTATGAAACCCAATGCCAGTATAGCAAGATATCTGTAGAGGTGTAGTGAGTAGTACTCATGTATTGGTGGTAACTAGCAACTGTCTAGACTTAAAGTACTCCCATCAGGAGGGCAATCATGCTGGGTACTAGAAAAGCCAGCCAACTTCCCAGGGACTGTAAGTTCACAGATCTTAAAAGGGAATCTACAATCACCACTTTGCCAGACCTCACAATTCCTTACTACACTATAAATCTTATCCATATACCCACAGATAAGTGCAACTATATCACCCCTCATAAAAGCTTCTCTTTACAGAAAACATGGACTATTACAGAAAAACACAACTGGACACAATTTAGAGATTATAGGGAGCCCAGCCCCAAGGAACACATCTATACCACAGCTACTGCATCTTTGCTCAGGTAACATCACAGAAGAGGGGGCAAATAGAGCATAAGCCCAAAATATCAAGAAGCCTATCTGGTTGCCTCTCTTAAGGGTAGCATATTGGTTAGACTTTATGATTGTAGCTTCTGACATTCCTATAATCTCATAGCAAACCCCCAATTCCCTGGCTCTTATAATCTTTATGCTGCTTCTTCCACAATGATCTCTGAGCCTTAGATGTGGGAGTTGTTTTATAGATGTATTCTTTGGGACTGGGCTCCACAACTGTGTTTTGATTTTTTTCTTTTTTGGTAATAGTTTGTCAATTGCAAAGATAAGTTTTCTTGATGAAGGCTGAGGACTACATTTATCTGTGTATATAAGGACAGATATTCAGAATGTAGTTAGAGATTATGCAAGTTTAGTAAAGTGGCAGTTGTAGGTGCTCCTCTGATTCATGATTTCACTACTGCTGGGATTTCTAGGGCCAGGCACAATTCTCTCTTGTTCTGTGGGCCTTATATCCAAGTAGAGAGTTGGTTAACACCGAGGAATGCATGGCACTATTGCATCCTTAACATGCCATGTTGGTCCTTGTGCTTCAAAGACATCATAAAACCAGGTAGTATTTGTTGGTTGCTTCCCTCCACTAGAAACTTGCATGGTGCCATCTGGTACCATAAAAGCTAGTCCTTCACATAGGGGTCTTTCAGCTTAGTCCCAGCTCAGAAGTCTCTGAGCCCTGTGTCTGAAGTGCATGATGTCTTCAGAAATAGGAATTTACCTTCCAACTATGGGAGACAACCAAAGGCAACCACAATAGTGCATGATGTTTAGAGAGCATCTTGGACAACTATATCCAACAACTCAAAAGAGGGCTTCTCATGCCTAGTGGAGGTTTTGTTAGATGGTCTTTAACTTTCTGAAGGTGCATTATCAACCTAGAAGGGCAAATTTCAATCAAACTACATATGTATATTTATATAATGACATATATCTTATAGTTTTAGATAGGTTAATAAATAGTATGAGTCCTTATGACATTTCAGTTATTTGCCTTCCTCCCTCCTCCTTCCTCTAATTAGAACTCCCCATTATTTTCTCCATTTCTTTCATCAGATCATTTGTACTGTTTTTCCCCTTTATTGCTCCCCCATACCCTCAACAGTGCCTCCCTCACCCCCGTTTTTTACTTTTCTGTTTTCTGCACAATTACTCAATATCACTTTTGAAGATTTGAAGCTGGGAGCCTCAGATGACAGAGAACATGTAACATCTGTCTTTTTGGGTCCATGTTTCCTCACTGTAACTCAGGATACTCAGAAGGCTGAAACAAGAATAACCTTTCTATGCCACAGAAGGAATGCATCACTACCCTGGACAACTTGGTGGGATATGATCTCAAAGTAAATAGTAGAAAAGTTGAGGACTAGTTGTAAAGTGGTTGCTTCTTGTGTGCAAGGCTTAATTCTCCACTTTCCCATTCTCCCTAAAAAGGAAAGGAAGAAAACTGGCACAAAATGGGTATTGAATATGTAATATGCTCATAAGGATCCTGGTTTATTCCCTTGGAAACCATCATTCTTGAAAATCACTTCAACTACACCTGGATACTTGCATGAATTCAAACATACATATCTTTTTCTTTTATTAAAAATAGTTTATTTTCTCATATCTTGTATATCCTGATTGCAGTTTGCCCTCCCTTCTATACCTACCAGCTCCTCCCCACCTCCTCTCCCCTCAAGAACCATTTCTACCTTTCACTAGAGAAGAACAGGCTGCTAAGAGACAACAACAAAACAGCACAAGATAAAATATAATAAAGACTGTCACATTCAAGTTGGACAAGGCAACCCAAAAGGAGGAAAAGAGTCACAGCAGAAGGCATAAGATAAACATATACGTATCAGTATCTGTATATATGTATGTATGTTCACACAGAGGACCTGGAGTAGACCTCTGTAGGCCCTGTGCTTGTTGCTTCACTCTGAATTCATAAGACCTTTCCCTCAGTTGATTTAGAGGACCCTTGTTCTTCTGATGTTTTCCTTCCCCTTTGCCTCTTACACTTTTTCTACCTCATTTTCCACAGGGTTCCCTGAACTCTGAGAGGAGGGATTTCATGGAGACATCTCACTTAGGACTGTGTGTCCCTGTCCAAGGTCTGGGTCTCTCAGTGTCTCTCTCTCTCTCCCTTCCCCCTCCCATGCTTGGCTATGGGCTTTGGTATGTGTTCCCATCTGCTGCAGGAGGAAGCCTCTCTGATGATGGTTGACTACGGCACTGATCTATGAGAATAGCAGAATATCATTAGGAGTCATTTTATTATTTTTTTCAGACAAGTAGTATTTGTTTTACTCTTCATCTCTGGGCCATCTAGTCTCTGGTTCTTGGTCACTCAAGCAGTGTCAGGTGTAGGTACCATCTCTTAGCATGAGCCTTAAGTTAAATTGGACATTGGTTACTCCACAAGCTTTGTTTCATTACTATCTTACCATAGTTTTCAGATACCACAGATTGTAGGTCAAAGATTTGTGACTGGGTAGGTGTTTTTCTCTTTTTGGAAGCCTTCAGAGTACCTTCCTATACCAAAGACTTTAGAACATAAGGGTGAAGGTTCTATGTAGCACTAGCTCTACGTTCAATGAGTAGCTGTTGTCTTCTGCAATGGGGGCTTGCTGTTAGTCTGTGCAGAGCAACCCATTTCTCTTGGCAACAGCTTGGATTGTTTGGGGATTTCAGTGGGACTGCTTTAGCCAAGAACTCCATTGGTTGTAACTTAGTCTCAGTACTGGAAGGTTTCATGACAAAGATGACCAAGTGGGACTCTATCTCCCTTGTTATTTAAAGACTTCATTGTCTTCATACGTTTTAGAAAGTTTCCACTGTACTAGGTTTCCACCACTCAAATGTCCCTCAGTTCTGGCTACTTCTCCCTGCATTCCTTCTTTCCACACTATATCTCCTTCTCCTCCCACGATCCTCCATTTCCAGTCCTCCCTGTCACTAACCCATTAGGGAGATCTATTTGTTTTTCCTAGTCCTTTAACTATACCTAACCACTCTGGGTTTTCAGATTGCATCTTAGTTATCATTTAATAGTTAATATTCACATATAAATGAATATATACCATATTTACTTTTCTGGATCTAGGTTACCTCACTCTGGATAATCATTCTAGTTCCATCCATTTGCCTGAAAATTTCTTGTTCAGGATTAAAATGCACATGATGTTAGGGGGGATGAATCTATCCCTTCTGGACTGTCCTGAAACTTGTTTTGTAGACAAGGCTGGCTCAAACTCTCAGAGATCTGTCTGGCTCTGCCTCCTGAGTGCTGAGATTAAAGGCATGTACCACTATGCCTGGCAACAAATCAATTTTTAATATTATACCAAGTGAATATAAAATTTCCCTACCTTATAAAATTTTACTAAGAACCATGCCATTTTGTATCTGTGTACCTACTACATATGCACAGCAACAAAAAGCATAAAGACCTAAACCTTATCCAAGCATAGAGAAATGAGATGAACTGCCCTGCAAAGAGGTCAGCACCAATACTTACCTCAATACTTGCTGACTTTGGAGATGCAGGCTGGAAATTGCAGTTTCTCTGGAGGCTGAGGCAGGAATATGTTGCCAAGTTCAAGACCAATATGGCTTGGGTAACTTAGGGAGACCCTGTTTTAAAAAAACCAAAAGGTTACAGAATAGTCCAATGACCCTGTATTTAATCCCTATTAACATGCGCTCACGAATATGCACATACACACACACAAAGATAAAAAAAGAAAATGACTGTTGCTCCCTTTTAAATCTGTAGACTATTCTGACTATTGCTAGAAACATGTACTAAAACAGTAGTACTGGGTTAGGTACCCCTCCTCCTGACCTGAGTTTAATATCAAATGGTCTGTATGCTGGTACAACTCTTTATCACTTAGCTAAAATTAGTAAGTCTTTCAACAACAATCTTCAGGATAAATCTAAATGAGAAACTGAGAACTGGTGACAAACATATCCGAATAAATCTTGTTCTACGTGGGCGTCATTCAATTCATCCATCCATGATTTCTATTTAGGAATATTTCCATTAAAGCTGAATAAGTGATATCTAAATAAGACCACAGTTTGGAATTCTTAGTATTTCTCTACTTGCAATCTCAAAGCAAACTATTCTTACTAGTGGGCTGATGGATCAATAATGCCAATAAGCCATTAACATATTCAATCCCTCAATATTTATAGGCCAAATTTTCTAGCCATATAATAATATGAAATTCACGTTCACTAAATTTGCTTAAGGAGTCCATGATTTCTGATCTGAATTCTTGCTTGTGATGCAAGTTAGAAAAAAAAAGGGTTAGGGCTGCCATTACTCTGTAGAACGATTTAGGATCACAGTGGCATTTTTTCAGATATAAGTATTCTTGCAGACTTTTTTTTTTTGGAGGTACTACCATCATGTTGTAACCTGTTTCTGAGAAAGACACCAAGTGAGAAAGACACCAAGAAAAACTTGTTAGATAAGTGTCTTGTTCTACTGATCCATATCAAAATTGCCAAGGTCATGGTATTAATTCTGGGTATGTCTACAGAGCTAGATTCTTGTCAACGGCAATGGCCAGAGGTTTATCGTAAAACTCCTCCTCCTAAAAAGGTTATCTCTAAAAATGTAGGCATCTATATCATCAAGATCTACATTGAGAACTATGTAGAATCATGCTTCTATCTCTACATGGTGATTCTTAAATTCATACAGTCTCCAAGTTAGAACAAAAATGGCATTTGATGCTTAAATAACATTAGACGTAGTAGATGAGAAACAGGAATGCCAAAAATGTTGGAGAAATACCAAAATAGCAACTGAAAATGTTAAGGTCTTTAGGGACAGTGTGGAGAGATGATATGCCAGTGTACTAGCCAAGAAAGTAAGAAGATACCTGTAAAAAATAATATGGCAATTTCAGAATGACCTAGCTGGTTCATCTGTCTATATATTGAAAATGTGGTGATCTGCACTGGGCTATAATCAGTTTATCAGTTAGGTGGCTTAGGATCAATATCCATTCCACAATTCTTTAGTCATCACTGTGTTCCCTTTAAGAGAATATGTAAGAAAACATAATCCAGGCCAGTGACACAGCTCTGTGAGCCTAGCTACTAAGTAGATTGAGGCAGGAGAACCAGAAGTTCAAGGCTTGCCTGGGCTACAGAGGAAATTTAAGATCACTCTGGTACCACAGTCAGACACTTTCTCAGAACAGAAAGCAAACACGAATGAGGGCTAAGGCTATAGGTCAGTCGTAAGTACTGAGTAAATATTAGTCTCTCAATTTAGCCCCAACTATTCCCTTCCTCCAAAAGACAAAATTTCCCAAATGTGTTTCAGGATACGATTTGTTTAAATGCATTTCAGGACACTTGCCGATTATTTTAATCACCACTATTGTTAAGGAACATCTCTGCATGGTTACTTGGACAATCTGAGGTAGCAGGTAATGCCAAGAGCATCTTGTCCTTTCTTCACAGGCCACCTGCAAAATGTTCCAAGTTACAACAAAGCACTGTGAACAATTCCAAAAAGCTAGGAAATAATGAACTCCTAAATATTCACAGATTGCTTCTACCTTGTAAAATTTATAATTTGTGTTATTAAGCACAACCATTGTTTTACACTTCAGTACTTACAACAAAGTCATTGATATAAAAAACACATAGACATCTTCAACAATCATCCAGCCCGAGGCAGGTTAGCTGTCCCGTCTTGTGAATGAACCAATACCAGCAAGTTAACAAAAACTACCAGCTGCTTAGTTGTATTATATTTCTCTATTTCTTGAGACAATTTGACACAAACTAGAAACACCTGGGAAGAGGAAGCCTCTTGAGGAATTGTCTTCATCTTATGGTCCTGTGGGCCTATCTGTGGGACATTGTCACGCCTCACATGTACAGGTGGATCGTAAATATTCTCTACTACATACATAAGGAGTATCATGGCCATCATGATTGCTAAGGACTGAATCATCTCTCTTACACCAGCAGAGGTAACAAAAGTATGGTGTGTCAAGATGTACAAAAGAGACACCATCCTCACTTGTGTCTTTGAAGATCAAATGTACTATGCTGTGACTGAGGCTCAAAGCAGGACTAACCTGGAATTTTCTACTTGTCTATAACTCTATCTCACTGTGATGCTTCGACCTGCTACAGAACTACACTAAGGGAAATTCTCTGTGGCTCATGTCATTGCTAAGGTCACTATTATTTCATGACCTTTGGACATTTGCAGAACTCTAAGAGCAAAAAGTTCTCATAATAAGGAGAGATTTTCAAAAGAGGGTAACCAGGAAACATTCCATGGTTCATATCAATATGCGGAGATGATAATTATACCTGGTAAAAGTTGCTTATATTTCCACCATTATATGTAAGGAGTAAACTTCTTAAACTAAATACAGAAACATGAAGATTAGCATGGTTATTAGCTGCATAGTCATGTTTTAACTATGTACATGAGAAAAAGAAATATCATACTGGAAAAATAATCCTTACTTGCACATTAGAGAATAAGGCCCTAATTATATCTATAGCCTCCGTCAAAGATATAAACTACCAGAAGTCTCACTAGAAATACCCAAAGACAGAAAGAGCACATTAGGCATCCTCCTTGCTGATCTGAAGATCTAATAGCAGATGGTCTGACATGTGGTACATGTACTTGATCACTAATGTAGGAATTAGCCAGGCTCCATCGACAATATGTTCACAGGCACTGTGCTCTCCTGAAAGGAATATGAAAAGTCGTCATGCAGAAACATATCAGGATAAACTCCTACCCATTCTCTTGCCCATGACTAACATTAAGGGATACTTAAATTTTCCTTGGATTCTTGGATTACTTCTAATTGAATAACGATTCAAAAATGTTCACACTTTTCATTTGAAATTTTTGAAATACACTGTACTTACTATTTAAAGGCTGGCAGTCCAACAGTGCCAAGGAGCTCAGATATAGTCAACTCCTCAAAATCCACAGGTTCAGTCTCTAAGTTTCCTAGCCATAAAAATCTATGAAGTCACATTCAATAGATTTGCAATTGTACAAATGAGGGTTGAAAAGAAGGTTTAGGATCACTACCATTGCTTACCTATGTGTGTGAGCCATCAGCATCCTTTATAGCTGCAGTGGTGATCCCTTTTAGGAGTGGACCAACCCTTTCACTGGGACACATATCAGATATTTACGTTATGATTCATAACAGTGGCAAAATTATAGTTATGAAGTAGCAACAAAAATAAATTTATGGTTGCGGGGAACTGTATTAAGGGTTGCAGCATAAGGGAGGTTGCGAATCACTGCTTTACAGTAATTCAAGATTATAGCAGTAGTCAACTCAATACAAACATTTGTACTCTTAATGATCTTTTTGATGGCCTGTGAAGTATTTATAAGAAACTGAGAAAATTCATTCAAGACTAGTGTCATTTGACTTGTGCATATTAAAATCCAAGTCATGAAGGGATCATTTCTGGATTCATCCACTTTACCAGGTATTTGCAGATGGCCACAGGCTGAGCTCAGCAAGGGAAGTCTTACTTTTTTGACAGGATACTTGTAAAAACTCAATAGCCAATATAAAAAATAACAGTAAAAATTACATGGAACCTGCTGGTGCTTCTATAATGATGAAAATTAAATTCCCATAGTCTGTCATAAAGCATACAATAAAATTTGATGATTTAATGGAATATTATGAAAATAAGTGTCTATGAAAAGTATACAAAAGACTAAGTCTAGCCCTATTTTATACACATACAGCAAGCAAGATGGTAATAAGGCCTATAGGCAAAACACGTCAATACCAGCTTAGAATAATCACGTCAATTACCAAAATATTGAAGATCATGTGGTCTACACTATGGTATGACCATCTTATCACTTACATGGTTAAGAACAATCTTCAGTCAATAATCTTTCAGGGATCATATACTCCTTCAGATAATCCAGAAGAAAACACCACCATCCAGTCCTGGTAGCAGAGACCTAGAATCACAGCAATTCAGGAGGCTGAGAGATGAGGATCACAAGGCTCAAGGCCTGCCTGGGCTTCAGAGCCAGGTCAAGGACAGCACAGCCAACAGAGAAAGATCCTTTCTCATAATATGTAAAATAAGAAAAGTAAACTATGTATATATGGGCATAGCATACATGGTTAATCCCAGCATCTGGAAGGCAGAGGCAGGTGGTTTTCTGCGAGCTCGAGGCTAGGATGAAGAAATATGAATGTAATGCAAAATATTCAAGGCTTACAGCTTGGCTCAAAGTCACTGTCAGTGACAAAGAACCAAGAAAAAAAATCAATTTAACATTCATTTTCTCTTCATAAATCATGTAAGCTTCTCTTCATGAAGGTTTCTAAGGACCAAAATCATTTGTACCTGAATACGATCAAAAATGTGTGGTTATAGAAAGCACTGGAGACATTCTCAACACTGTTGCAAGATCAGGAGACTCTTACTTCCTGTTTTGTAAAGAGGTCAACATCAGCATTTACACCTTGAAACCATCAGCAATCCTCTTGACCACTTCCTTTAGTTCACTTTTATATCTTGTCTGGGAAAAAACGTTTGATTATAGAAAAAAAGGGAACAAACATGTATCTGGATCCACTTTGCATTACCAGGACTCATTCACATTCCTTTACCACAACTACTGTGGAGAGACCATTCCACTATATGTAGATACTTGAGTGACTCACAATTTGACCTCAATGCAGAACGGGCCATCCTTTCTTGACCTGAAGACTACAAAGAAATGATCCTTAACATAGGCTGACAAGTCAATGAAAATGACAATGAACCCTGACACAATCAATCCCACAACACTCACAGGTTCAACATGAATATCATGGACATGTTATATAAAGTCATGATCCAAGATTTGCTAAGGACTCTATGACTTCTTATCCAAACACTTTTAGGAAACTCATGTTTTAAAGATAAGTATGGTGAAGAGACACTATGACCACTTACCTGTGTAGATAACAACCACTGTAATGAGCATTGATTCCTTTTCATAGTGTGACTTACATACATGTGAGAAACTATGCTCTTGTAGATATCTTTGAGGCATTGTGAGGTTTTGACCTGTCATGAGAAACACATCAAGGAAAACTCTTAGATATATGTTCTATTCATTAAGTTACTCTTGAGTCTATATATATACTCTTGAGTCTTGTTATACCCTAATAGTTGCAAATAGCCAAAGACATGGCCAAAATCTTAAGTCTCCCGACAGAATACACCTTAAAAACTTACCATCAATATTACCATGGTAGGCACAATAAAATTATATAGAATTGCAATTATACCTCTACCACTACAAATATTAGCTTTAGGAGTGCATGAAAAGAATGCATGCCAAAACACTAAAACATCTGATGCTCCTAAAATTTATGAAGTATATCTGAACATATTAAAGTCTCTAAGAACTTTCATACACACATATAAGGCAAACAAGGTAGCAGAGTATTTGCTGAAAAGTTACAGCATGACAAGACCAGGTTAGATACACCCTTCTCATACCTGAATGTTGAGTAGCATGTGGTATATACCGCAATATGTTCACATGATCAGTTGCCTGGTCAGGATCAATGCCAATGATCTTCCAGCAATCAATGTGTTCTTCTTAAAAGGATCTCTCAATAAGTAAGGATATGTGATATAGTGCATATCATCCCTGCTACTCTTATGGGCCAGATACAAATTCAAGTCCTACCTGGGCCACAGATTGAGTTCAAATTCAATACCATTTTGGTATGAGCCCATCTCATAAAGAAGGAGGAGGGGGAGGAGGAAGAAAAAGAAGAAAATGGAAGAGAAGGAAGTGGAGGGATAGGAAAGGAAGATGTGGAGGAGAGGAGAAGGGAAGAGGCAAGGAGCAAGAGAGAAGAGGAGGAGAGGGGAGAAGGAGAGGAGGAGGAGGAGTGGATGGGTAAAGGAAGCAGACAAGGAGGAGGAGAAAAGAGGAGAGTAGTACCTTTACCTTTTCTACTATGATGAAAACACCCTAATTCCATCTGGATAATTGCATGAATTTGATGTACATATATTGTTATGAGAGTCTACCCTATTTTGACTGTGTACTTATAAAAATATGCAAAGATTATAACTAAGCTTAGGGTAAAAGTTTTAAAAATCCATGAGAAAGAACCAGGCACTATAAGTCTCTTAATGTTTACATGATCATCATTATTGACCATATAACACAAAATTGTCTTCATTAGGATTTCTAAGGACAAGCTGGGCAGTAGTGGTGCACGCCTTTGATCCCAGCACTTGGGAGGCAGAGGCAGGTGGATTTCTGAGTTCAAGGCCAGCCTGGTCTACAAAGTGAGTTCAGGACAGCCAGGGCTACACACAGAAACTCTGTCTCCAAAAAAAAAAAAAAAAAAAAAAAAAAAGGATTTCTAAGGACAACATTACTTCGTACTCGAGTATCTGCCACACATTTACAAAATGTGTTATCAGTACTTACCCAAGCACAGGAAACTTCTGTTTTATTCTGTAACTGGGACAACTTCGGGACTTTGAAATCTACAACTTTATGATCTTTCATCTTACTGTGATGTAGTTTACTGACTATGAAAATCACATCCTAACAGCTATTTGGTACATTTTTCATTCTATCTGAAGTCCCTAAACTCATACCATCATCTTTAGGACACATCCATAGAACTCGGATACTTGCAGACTTTCAGGAATAAATCATCAGAACTTCCAATTTATTTGGAGAATATGTGCCACAATTGCATACAAGCATCTTGGTGATGAGACCTTTGAATCCTATGAAAGTTACAGCACCCTTATCTTCTATCCTTACAAACATTAAATACACATGACCAGTCAGCAAAGACATAATACAAATTGAGGCTTGCTAGTCATATGAAAGAGATGTTAGTGCTATCTGCGCAGGTTACAATGACAGAGACACATGTCAGTCTCCAAATTACCTATTAACCTGAAAATATGATGACCTCACACATCTTTACCCTAGAAAAGACCATATTAAGGACAAACTGCCTTTTTCTATTAGGTACCAGTAATGTAGCCAGCATTAACTGATGCAGTAGCAGTCCCATAGCAATGACTACTATCAGGTACATACCCAAACTCTCAACACAAAAACATATGCACACACAGATGCATTATACATTTCTTACTCTAGAGAAAGTATACATCCAGTCTTGAGAACTGATAAGCATGACACCACTTCTTAGCTGAACTGCAACAATAAACTGAAAGGGAGAAGAACAAAGGGCACCATGCTCACTCACCTGTACATATAAATCAGATGTCCCATTATGTCAGTGGCTCTCAACCTGTGGGTTGCCACTTTGGAAGTCAAATGACCCTTTCACAGGTGTCGCATATCAGATATCCTGCATATCAGTTATTTACATTACAATTCATACCTAGGCAAGATTACAGTAATGAAGTAGCAATGAAAATAATTTTATGGTTGGGAGTCACCACAACATGAAGAACTGTATTAAGAACCACTGCATTATGTGATGAAAGCCCACAGTAGCTCTGACCTGGATACTGGACATGTTCCTTATGACAACCCTGTGTCACTGCGTTCTGATTTGTGTTACAAATAAACATCATGAAAATACCATGGTTCACATGTCATTCCAAGGTCTCTGCATCATTTACTGACCTGTGGAAACTTGGAGCATGAGAAAAATCCTCATAAGAGATCTTACTTCCCGTTTCTGTCATTATATAGAGGAGACATTTCTAGATGGCAAGTGTACAAGAATATGTTAGAGTTGTTATGGACATATTTGTGTTTTAATAATGAATGTATAAAAAATGGGAAATGTAAGCCTGCCAGAAACACTTCTAACATACACATCTAAAAGGTCTTAATTTCCCCTCAACTATGCACTACCCAAAAGCATTCCAGAAACATGCAAAAAGAAATGTGATGACACCACTCTTGGTACTAGTCCTAGGTACTGCAACACTTACCTTAGATATACAAGATCACATGGTTTGTGCTATGGTCTATTTGTCATCATTTACCTAAAAATTAACAAGGTCCTCTCAACACTTTTCAGCGTCACTGTGCGCTCTCTTGAAGGGAATGCGAAAGCAAAAGTCATGTAACAAAAGCACGGTGACAAGAAAAATACTATACACTACCACCCCCACACACACCACATGTAGACCATATATCACTTAATATGATTTCAGACTCGGGAGTACTTCCTGAATATAAGCAGTGTTCCATTTCGTGGCATTGTCTAGCTCACCATGAGGATCGGACTTGTCTGTAAAAAACACAATGTGAAATAGTAAAACTTGGCAGGTGTTTCATTTTGCTAGAAGCACTGCATGCTCTGAGTCCTTTTAGTATTTCAGAACCGTGGTATGCTACCTGGATAATTATAGACAAAGCCTTGCAGATAAATGGTGCTTATTTCAAAAGATGGCTTAGAAAATATTTCAGTTAAATTCACATTGAAGGGAAGGAGAAAAAAAAAAAATCACCTGAAATCTCAAGTATGTCCCTAGCAGGATAGACATTAAATCTATACTATTGGTCAAGTAAAAAGTCAATGAAATCTGACAGTTCTTAGTAATAGTAGCAAAGTTTCATTTTTCAGACACCAGTTTTTTTTTTTTTTTAAGAAGGAAAACAACATTATTCCATGCTTACATTCAGGATGATGAGTCCAGAACAATGAAGCAGGGCACACACATTCTTTCAGCTTTTACGAGTTCTACAAAATTAGCTTTTACAGCATAGGAGCACTGATTAGACATTCCTTCATATCTACTGGAGTACTGAAGATTGCACAATCTTTGCTGTGCTCCCATTACTCTTTCTCATTTACCTTCTTTCCAGCAAGATTCTATCAGCCTTTCTGTGAAGGGACCAAAGGAAAAAGAAAATAATACGCTTCAGGATACAAATTATTTTGCCTGGATTCCTGTCCATTTTTGTCAATGATCCCCAAGAAGAGCCACTAAAACTCCACCTGAATACTTGGAATGATTAAATATTAAAACAGTGACAGAGACCCCACCCTTTCTTGACTAATATGTAGAATATTCTACCTCATTTTCAGAAATATTGTTAGAATCCCTTTTTTAAAAGCTAATCATGGGTAAAAACAAAACATGGTGAAAAGTTAGGGTCAGTATTACTTACATATATTAACAATGGGTATTTTATGCTATGGCTTAGCCCCACTCGATGACACTCTCTCAACATGATGCTTTGTGCTAGCTCTGAAAAAACGAACAGTTAAACACCTATTTGTTACATGTCTCATTCTATGTGTACACATAGAAATTCAGTAGGTCATTGTGTGATTTTAGGGTGTATTTATCTTATACGTAGACTTGACAATCTCACAGAACAATGACTTGGTATGGTGCATTTAGTCCCTTAAGAGAATACCTACAAGTATCGAATGGTCAACACTGCAGTGATGAATTTTGTATGGTGGTACATACCTATAATCCCAGAACTCAGGAGGGAAATCAGGAAGATCAGAAGTTCAAGGTAATTTTCAGCTATATAATGAGTTTGAAGCCAGTATGGGCTGCATGAGACATTTTCTCAAAAGAAATTAAAGTTTAATATACTGTAATGATAGACACAGGAAAACACCAAACCCTTGTTTTTATCTCTACCACTAGGAGTAGGAGATGAACTTTTATTTAAAAGGTTAAAGTAAACTTTGATGCCTAGCAGTAATATTAGGGATACAGTCCTCTTTTAACGATCGGTACATGTTTAAAAGAGGGGGAAATATAAGAACCTAAAACAATCAAATGTAAACCTAAAAAATTCTAATGAGTAAACTTGGCATCATTTCATACCTATGTACTACTCACAAACCCAAAGAATTCCTGAAAACCAATTAAGGAATTCAGACCTGGGCCCTCTCCTCATTTACCCAATACTAAAGATCAATCTCCACTGTGCCATCACAACTGTGTCACTTACCTAGTTCTTAGCAAGCTTCCCCAATAGTCTTTGAAAAACTGTATTCTCTTGAATGGAACCTGAGAAAAATAGGCAAATATGTTTTTAAGATATAATGTGCTAAGACACCCAACTCCCTTTCCCCATGACCATGTCAATACTGCTTTCATATTTGTATTGCTTTGAGGGTGGCAGAATTTAACAGATGATTCCATTCCTTTTTGATTGGGTATCAAAAACGTATCCTAAATTTACTTCTGGGCTGGCTAATACGCAATACTGACAATGAAACATATGTTACAATCCATCCTTTAAAAATTCACAGGTTGACATTAGTCATCTACCATTAAAAAACAGTACAGTCTAGCCAGCACGTTGCACACACCTGTATCTCAGCACTTAGGGCAAAGGAGTAAAAGGATCATTGCAAGTTCAATGCAAGTGTGGTCTACAAAGCAAGCTCCAGCACCCAGAGCAGTGCTTCTCAACCTTTGCATTGCAACCCCCTCGGGGTTGAATGGCTCTTTCACAGGAGTCACCTAAGAACATGAGAAAACACAAAGATTGAGAAGATTGAGAAATATTTGTGTTTTTACAGCATCTGTACCAAAAAGGGGGAATATAAGATTAACTAATAGGGCTCATAAGATGTACATTTGAAGGTAAGATCTCTAATGAGCAAAGGTACCAATTTCTACTTGTGATCTAGTCAAGTCTTTCACAGGACTACCACATAAAAAACCAGATAAATACCAGGTTAGATATATTTTCTTTGTATGTATATTGAAGAGTAGATATTCTGCAGTATGTTATAATCAATTTATACTCACCAGGTTATTAGTAAAGACTTAATGGTAATTTTTTTTGGATAGTGATGTTTTCTTGAAGGGAATTTGAAACAAAAATATAAATTAGGATTGAGCACATAACTTACTTTGCCAGGGTACCTATTCATTCCAGTGTCCTACCATCATGACTAAAGGATATTCCAAATTTATTAGAAGAGTTAGATTAACTTCAGGAGAGTCTGTTCATTTTTGTTTGGGGATCTGCTAATTATACTATGCTTACTGGTGGCTTGGTTTATAAAAATGACAATGAACCAAAATGCAATCAATGTTTCAAATTCACGGGTTCAACATGAATCTTCATACAATATAAAAATGTAATAAGATTGTTGAGAGCTCTACTTTTTCTCTTCTAAAATGATTTGAAATAGATTTATATCTATTTACATCCATTATTGAAATAGATATATATCACCTTTGAAATAGATCACCTTTGAAAATATTTGAAATAGATTTACATCATCTTTCCCACCTTTTCCTCCCAGTCCCTTCCAGCTACCTCCCGTGTTCACTACCATGCCCCCATCCCTCGATCCTTTCAAGTTGATAGTCTTATTATTGCTATATATATATATATATATAGACACATATATGGGTGTGTGATCTAGTGTATATATATATATATATACACACACATACACACACACACACACACATAGAGAGACTATATACATACACAGACACACACACAAATGCCTATATATCTACATATGCAGAGTCTGCTTTTGTGGTTGATATGTATATTATTTCAAGGCTAACCACTCTTCACTGGACAACAATTAAAGCATGCATTCCTGGGAGACACTAGTCCTCCTGTTCTGAGCATTTATTAGTTGCTTATAGATCTTTGTGTCTAAGGTTACTAGCCCACAAAAATGTCCTTACACATTTGCATGTCCATTGATATTGCCATTGTTCTGATTTTGTTTATGCAGCCATTACTAGGAGGCATTGTTTTTACAGCAGAATTCCTGGTATTCTCTTACAACTTTCTGTGTGCCTCTCCCATGATGACCTCTGAGCCATAGATGCAAGATCTGTGTTTTAGTTGTATCTATTGGGGTTGAGCTTTCTGTAATTTGATCTCTATAAATTGTTTCCAGTTGGGGTTCTCTATAATTCTCTCCATTTGCTGTAAAGAGAGGCTTCATTGGTAGTAGCTAGATTTATCTGTGGATATAATAAGATTTAAAATATAGTAAGGCCATTATCACTCTCAGACCTCTCCACCCACTCTCCTTCCCACACCTGATCCCCATTCCTGTTTCCTTTCTTACCCCCATTACCACCCAGTTCAGTCTCTCCATCTCTGATGTCTATTTACTCTTCTGAGTGACAGTCACACATCCTCCCTTGGCTCCTCTTCATTATTTAGTTTCTTTGGGTCTGTAGATTGTAGGATGGTTATAGTATACTTTATGGCTAATATCCACTTATAAGTGAGTACATACCCATGCATGTCTTTCTGGGTCTGGGTTACCTCACTCAGGATGATATTCAACTAGTTCCATCCATTTGCCTGCAAATCCATGTCTTTGTTTTTAATAGCTGAATATTATTCCATTGTACAGATGTATTCTATTTTCTTTATCCATTCTTAGTTGAGGACATCTAGGTTGTTTCCCGTTTTGATTTTCACTGAACCCTAACATCTTTATATCTTCATCCTTTTTCCTGAAAATACTGATTCAGGATATAGCTGGAAATAAATATGCTTCTAACAAGTGAAAGTGATATCACTACATACCTGCATAATAGTCAAAACTCTCACAGAACACCTACCGAAACAAGACAATACGGATTACACACAAGTTTCATCTTCTTGGCTACTGAAGATCAGGAGGTCCACTCTGTGGTATGATCCATGAATTACTTACCTGGCTATCAGTAATCTCTGCTAATGAGATTTTCAGTTACATTAAAATATGCATTTAAAGAGAATATGAAAAACAAAAACCATGATAATTGTTTCAGATTATAGCCCTACAGGACACATTTCCATTTCTTTGTTCATAAACATTAAGAGATATGCCACGTCTACACATAAACAGTGGATAAAACCAAAGCTTTACAGTCTTCTTGGAAAAGCTACTAGACTTGGAGTTCCATAATTGCAAACTAGTATACAACCAATCCCCTAACAATAAAGTTCAGTATGAATTTTTCTATATGAAAAAGTATGCTGCCACAGTCCAACTGCTGAGGGCTTCATCATTTCTTACCTTAGCAGCTGCAAAAAAAGCATGGTGCCAAGAAAAGAATGGTACAACCCCTACTTCCTATATATATGCAAAGTGATCTTAGCCTTGTTCTACTTGACATTCATTGTCTCAACTTTGTCTTGACCTGTCTCTGCAAAACCTATTTTGGAGATCTATATGTTGTGCAATCCTTACTCTATTTACATACTTGAAAATTCCCAAGGAAACTGCATCATTTCAAGATCCATTATCTTGATATATTATCTGGAATCTTGCTGACCCACTATAGCAAAACCTTGAAATACAATTAATATCCTGAAAGAGTTCCACCCAAATTCTACTGTAAAAATTATAGTTACTGGCACTAGAAAATTATTTGTGTACCTGCTGATGCCAGTACCCATTGCAAGCATTAAATATACACAATCAGTCCTGAAAGTTATAAAACTGATGATTAGAAAGATTAATGGAGATATTATTTGAACCACATATAAATGGGGGGGGGATAAAAAGTTTTCCAAAATATAAGTTCATGGCACATTTTAAAATAAATGAATATGATACAATCTTGTACATGTTTACTATAGTAAAGGCCAAATAGGATACCTATAAAAAATATGGCAATATCAGATTAGTGACACACTCTGATCTAGTAGAATGCTGAAAGAATGATGATGTACAATGTACTATAGTCCCTCAGTCACTTACCTGATAATATCTGCTTATTATCAGGATTCCATCAACAATCCTTTCTGGATTATTCTGTTATATTGAAGAGAAAAATAACACGTAAAACTATGTTTTAGATTCTTTCCAGGCCAAGAGCATCATCGGAGTGAGCATTTGTTGCAACTGAGAGCCAACAGAACATCTGCTGACCGATACTGGGCTAGCAGTGCCATAGTAGTGACAAGGGATTAGTATCAAATCAATTTCATTATTCTCAGTTCAACATAAAATTATAAACTCATGGATATTAGAACTGCTGAGACTGTCAATAGTTTAAGAAAACTATACTGAGGAGAATGTTAGGGACACCATTATGACTCATTTATGTGTATGGAAATTAGTTTTCCCACATGAGTACTTACCTACATATAAGCAACGTTCCACTTGGAGGCCTTTTGTAGCCTACTGACATGGGTTGGCCTGCCTCAAAGACATACTCAGGAACACTTACTAAATGTATCAGTGTCATTTCTACAAATATTGCACTTGAGATAGTCTATACTGGGCTAGGCTGACTTTCTCACTTATCCAACTTACGGCATTTTCATTGTATCATTGTGTTCTCTTGAATAGAAACTGAAAAAACAGATATTGAAAAATTTGTTTCAAGGTATAAATTGTTCTACTAACACATCTGTCCATTTTCTTGACCATGACGATGATGTCTAAGATATACTTTAATTATATTTAAATGTTTGGATTAATTCAAAGTTAATAGTATTTTCAGGAGAATCCTTCCTTTCTTGATTAGACAAACTTAAAATAAAGCTCGAGGTCACTGCTAGCTTGGAGTTCCACAAAAATGATAATTAGCCCACAATAAAATTACTCAGTCTTTCTAAGTGAAACAAGTTTTATCACATGAAAGCATAAATCCATAGATTCTTGAACTTTTATGGGTGCAAATGGTTCTTCTCTGAACTCTAGGAGCAAAGGCTTGTTAATTGTATGGTCACTACAGTTACTTTTCCCTATAAAGGACAATCAGATGGCTTTTGTGATGATTCGGGCTCACTACAGCATTTAGCTCAATACCTACTACATACATTGTTACCTACTATAGGTATGGTAACCATCATATCTTGACACGTACCCGAGGAACAAATTGTGGAAAATACATTTAATATACTTTTGGTTTAACTGGAACACTGAAAGAGTTTCTTGATCTAGTTCTGAACCCTGATGTGAAGGCCTAGGAAGAGATATATTTTCTCTAGAAAAGAAATTTGGCCAAGTTTTATGGTCAATATTGTTGCGATAAACAGAAAATCCATTACTGAAAACTATTTGAGTATCACTAAGTATACAGAGATTATCATAACCTAAGAATGTATAAATTGTATAAACTCATTACTGACATTGTTAATGACAAGCTATTTTCATAACTGAATGTCATATATTGAACATAAATTTGACCTAATGGTCTTACAAACATCTTTCCATCATCAATATTTTAAAATATAGAGAGCCTCTAATGAGTTAATGCCATCATAAGATTACAATAGGTTAGGAAAGAACTTAATGGGGTAGCTGCTGAAAACAAAAAGAGGTAGCATTGTTTTGGGGATCCCACCTAAATCTTACTTAGAAATATAAAGATTCACCAGGCTGTATAGAACAGATTTTTAAAATTCCTTGGTAGCAAGATTGCATTCATGACTACTATTCGGTTTACTGTGACCTCATAACCGTCAGAACCTTAGAAAACCCATGTGAGATGTGAATGCAGGGCAGGGCACATCTTCTTTATCAAAAGTAAAAATCAGTTACTAACATCATCAGGGAACCTTCAAAACTACCTGCATACTTCTAAAATGTCAAAGACAAATACTGTCATTGACTCCAAGCTCTCTCGATTAGAAAACATTATGTCATCTTGGTTTGAGTTCATAGTATTTTCATTCTTTGTTGCCTGCCACAAGCCCTTTTTCACTGCTGATGTCTATTACACCATCATTTCCAAAGTAAAATGTGAAATCAGTGTAATGGCAATCATAATTGGAGATACATCTTTCATAGGACGCCTGAAAATCTCATGGGCATTAACATGATTTAAGTTAGTACTTACAGGGTAATTCCTTAAAGTTCCACATACGTTTCATATTTATCAGATCTTCCTTAAAAACATGCAAAATCCTTTGGTCAATACATTGCGTTGTGACAGACAAGTTTTCTCTAATCATACCACTTAGAGACATCCATATTTTACCCAGAAAAATATTGTTTGGGACTTGTCTCTTACCTGGGTAATTAAAAGTATGTTAATATTAAAATTACTAGATACCGATAATTTCTTAGTGAGAAAGCTGCCATCTTCATTGTCATCCACTTTTAGGAAGATAGGGTCATCACTCTCCATTGTTTAACTGAAAAATATCAGTTATGTCTAGAAGTTAAGTGAAGAATCTTTTTGGCAGATTGCTGAAAGTACCATAGTCATTTTTGTGGTTAGGTTCACCACAACCCCTGGAACACAAAACAACATGTTCACCAACAGGGAAGGCATACCATCAACTTCAATTGGTTTGAGAAATCTCAGTCTTAATATTGTAGCTTGGACTACCATCATCACTTACCTGGATATCCACAAAATAACATGGTTACTTGTATGCTTAGGGCAGTTCTTAGTTGTAAATTTCAATACACATTTAATATCTAAGTGGCAATATTTTACTTTCTTATCTAGTTATTTACAGTATTCAGCCAATGTTACCTTGGTTAAGGGACTCTATCCTCTATTCCTTAGATTGTTTCAAATGTATCATTCACTACAATAATGAAGACACAATTCTATTTTAACCAAATACCTGCCAAATCCTTTTGGTCTCTCTATCTTCTAGAGTCATTTAAGGTTCTTTATGCTCTGATGTTGGGGCCCTCAGCTGCCTCATCCAGCCCTTTCCTCTCCCTTTCAACATGGTGAACATTCTAAACAGTTAAATTCCTTAAATTCTTGTTCTGTCTCCAGGTTCTAGGAATTAAAGTGATAAGACAAGATTTTATCATCTAATGAGGGCTGAATATTATGTCTCTGTAAACACTCGGAGTTCAATAACCTTGAAATTGGCCATGATTGAAAGAGGTACACTATGGCAGTTGATGAATGCCACATAGGAGGACATTTCTTTTAGGAGAGCTATGTATTATGCATTTATCAGAATATGGCAAGTAATATGTGAGGTTATAAAAGTATCAGTAAATAATGACAATTTTTGGTTTTTACATGAATATGATGTGACTGTGTGGATGAATATGTATCGATTTACTTTATATATCTTTAAAATACTTTTCAAAATTGTTATACTTACAATTCTGAGGTTGTAGAGATGCCTCAGTGGTTAACAGCTCTTGCTCTTCTTGCAGAGGACCAGAGTTTGGTTCCCAGCCACCCACACCTGGTGACTATGACAATATCTTCTGGCCTCCACAGACTCCTGCATTTATGTGTACATCTGCTACCCTGTGAAAAATTGATGTTATAATACACATTCAGTATATTAGAAGTACTAACAAATTATTTTAGGTTGTAAGTACAGAACTCCTGAGATTGATAATTACTATTCTGTTACATATAAAAATTGAGATCTCCTGAAACAATAACAAAAAGCCAAGACTCACTCACCCCATAAACAGATACAAGCTAAAACTTCACTGTTTATCTTTAAAATGATATGCTATTGTCCTAATCAGTGGTCTATTGCTGTGAAGAGACACCATGACTGTCTTAAGGTTTTATTGCTATAAGACATTATGACCAGAACAACTTTTATGACTGAACTCAGATCCTGGGCCATGCATTGCAAATACCTCACCACTGATCCACCTTGTAAGCCCCTAAACACAACTGTATTTTGTTGTGCCATGAATGTGATGAGCTCAAGATGTAAAGGGAGTAGTATTTATCAAGAAGTGATATAAACAAGCATTATAAGACAGAACATAACAGAGGAGTTTGCAGAGGAAAAAAAAAAAATCACTGAGAGGAAATCGGGTCCTTTAATAGCACTTAAGTTACATTGCCTTGCCTCATGGCCATTTGTATGGGGTCAAGTTTCAAAAGTTTAAGAGATAAGAGCTTACTATGCTGACATAAGATGGACAATTCTACTTTTCTCCATGAAACTGACAATTTGTGGTGAGGCTCCAGGAAACATTAGATGAGAGTCAAACTCCAAACAGTTAGGGAGTGACTGCCATAGAATGGGGGGAGGGGGCTACCATTTAATATTTTGGCTGTTTTCTTTTGGACTTTTTGTCTCCATATTCTTGACACATCAGCAAGGCCAAATCATTGACAAAAGGGGTAAGATCTCCTTGTTTCTATAACTGCTTTAGATCCAAGATGGAACACCGGAGTCTTAAAAGTTGAAGCTTAGTTGGCATTACTGATCTGTTATAGTGTTGCAGGACCCATAAGTATATTAGGCTTGATCAGAATTGAGAGAGGAGGAAAGCATTTTTCTTTTGTTTTTAGTTTTTGTAGAAGAGTAAAAGGTATAGTTACTGCAGGAACTTGAAGGCCCGACTGTGAAATAGCCTGGAGATCAAGAGGTTCTTTGTGGCAGGAGACAGTGTAGGTGGTAGTAGATTAGGTTTCTAAGACAATACCATCTGGAGCTTAATGGGTTGTAATCTGGAAGATATAGGATAGACAGGAACCAAAGACAGAATAAAATTAAAAACAAGGGGCTAGAGAAGGAAAGAGTATCTAAAGGCATCTTGAAAAGATTCTTAGAAACTTTGCCAGATAGCATGTATATACTACTTTTATTTATGTCTTCTAATATTTTGATGTTTTGTTTGAGATTCTGAAACTTTCCTCTTCTTTTCCTGAAGTATGGACCCAGAAACAATAGGTTTAAGGTGGGTGCATATGTCTCCTGCTTATGCAGTAGGGATATCTAGTGCTGTTTGTTCTAGAGGATTGTTTCTGCTAGGCAGTTGAGGCTTTGTTGCTGTGCCTCTATAGAAATCACCATAGTCTTCAAGGTGGACAGTAGAATGAGAGAGGTTCTTATTGGTTAAATGCATCTTCTAATAATTAGCCCAAATCCACCTGTTCCTACACTGGGTTGTTTGGCAAAAGCACTTCAAAGTGCAGGATATAAGGCATCTCTGGGATTTTATTTTTGTTATTTTTGAGGTGAGACTATCAAGGCAACAGTGCTTTCTTTATAACAGAGCCTGGGTTGTGAAAAGCAAAACATGGGGAAATCACTTGAATCTGCTTCCTAACCATAGAAGAAAATCTGTGCATCAAGATGGTAAGCACTACTATGTAGCAGCCCTGTCACTTAGTATGGAGGGCAGGATAGAAGTTAGAGATACAAAGAAAGTAGTATGTAGTCTTTTTCTGGCTTACTCTGGTGTTTGGTTCCAGAATCCAAACACTGGTAGTCAGTCACTAATTGACAAGAAGAAAGAGTTCCAGGATTCCCAAGTATTGCGTTTTGGGCTAATGCCAGGAAAACAATCATTTGTACACAGAAATCAGTCAGTAGTCAAAAGAGTGGGAGGGGACTGACAGAATGGGTATGGAAGGACAAAGTTAAAGGGAAAACAGAGACCTCATTTGGTTATATGTAGAACCACAGTTATAGTTGTCAGAATGCCAAGTGGTCTCCCTTACTAGTAAGTGGTCATCTTTTGTGCTATTTAAGGCAAAAGGAATCAGTTAGGGGTTTGTTTATGTTAACATTGTTACTTGACCATGGTTCACAGAAGCCACTTAGAAAGCATAAGCATCCTTGTCTCCCATCCAGGGGCAGTATCTTTGGACAAGCCCATAGGAAAAAAGTTTTTTGTATAAGATTATATCCTGGACTTTCATAGGATAGGAACAAAGCCACCGTATCTGATCAAGGTCTGGGCCCTACCTACACTTTACCTTAAGGTGGATTTGTCACTGGGGCCTTCTAGACTAAGTGTCTCCTTCCTATTTTATCATGTCTAACAGTGGAAGAGAATTCTGAGGACTAACTAGAGATGTTAACAGATCATCTGTAGCTATGGAGTAGATTTAGACTATCTCACCTGCTGACATTCAATCTCTTTATGGATACATTTCAACAGTTAGAAACACTAGACAAAGTCACTACTCTGTTTATAGCTAGAAAGAAAAGGGAAGGAACATTTGAAACTTAAAGCACTGTCAGAAGGCAGCACAGCAGAAGAGTCACAGATATTTGGAAAAAGGACTTACCTTCAGGTAAAACTGAATTTTAGACCAAGCAAATGGCAAAGAATTTCCTTTAGTGGAGGAGGGGTTGATTCCTTAAAGAAAGAAGTACATTAATGAAACTACAACTTATAAGTTCCTAATAAAGTAACTACCATCATTACCTTTAATTTTTATTCTAGAGGAAGAAACAAGATTATAACTCAAGGTAAGCAATGACCTTGGTCCAGTAATAGTCTTTTAGATGACCATAAAGAAACGTATTTAAGACAAATTCTCCAAGCAAAGTTTGGTTTTGTAGAAAATCAATGGGAGGATGGGGAGGAGGAAGATGAGGACAAGGATGAAGAAGAAACAGCTTCTAAAATTAAATCATAAAATTCAAAAATTCAAGCAAAAGAACCTTGGGTACTCACTGTTTTGAAGGTGTCTGTGGATGGATTTCACCTGATGTCACAGAAGAGATAGAGATTTCCAAGAGGTTCACAGAAGTAGGTCTTTTGTGCTTTGGGGTGGAATAGTCTTAATTCTGGGCAGATGAGTTGATGGTGACTGCTGTTTGATCTAAACAGCTTCAAGTGGCCTTTTATCCTGTTGGCAGAATTTTAAAAATACACATAATTTCTTAGCTCCTAGTGATATGCTGGAGTAGATAAGGAGTCAGAGGACCTAGTAAGAGGTATATTTGGAGGAGGAGCCTGTAATAAAGGACTTCAAAGGGTGAGGTAATTTTCAGACTTAGGATTGATACAAGACTGTTAAGTGTCTAGATGAGCTTAGGGAGACTTCACTTTTTTACCTTCCCAGAAAATTGAATATGACAGGTTTCATGAAGTTAATACCTAATTTTGAGGGGAACATTTACTCTGAGTGATGCTAGAAGTAAAAGCCAAGATATTATCAGACTATGGAGACCAAGGAGCCCAAAGGGAGAAAAAATAAGATATCCTTATAAAAAGAATAGTTATCTCTGAAGCACTTTTTCTCCCTTGAGGAATGCCTCTATTCACCCTATGAATAGATATCCATTAGAACTAGTAGATATAGATTTAAAATTTCATTTGTATTCATGCTTGTGTGTATATCTACAAGTGTATATCTTTTGTCATAGGAGGGCATTGGATTCCCTGGAGCTGGACTATCAGGCAGGTATGAGTTGCCTGATATGAAAGTTGAGAATCAAACTCAGGTTCTCTAGAAAAGCAATAGGTGCTTTTATCCACCAAGCCACCTCCAGCCTGACAGCTAGCAGGGCTTTGGCAGGGCATCTCAAGTCAAATTGCTCAGGCTCTAAGCAGGTAGCATCCGATTGCTACAGAGTAGGGGACCTGCATCTTAGCTTTTTCATCACTACAGTGATTTCTGGCAGTGGAGAATGAGTGGTTTTTAATGTTCCTCTGTAGATAATTTTATACGGTATAATTTGGATAAGACATATTTCAGTTCTTAATGGGAAGGGGAAGTGCAATCTTCAAAGGAACATCCGATTGTCTTCTTGACTGCTTTAGTGGACAGGAATAAAAGTTGTTTGATGAGACTGCTATCAGTAGTAAGTGGGAAAACATCTGTAAATCCCATCTGCAGGAAAATAGCTCCAAAGATCCTTTCATCCTTCTGCCAAGGCCATTTCTAAAATTTTAACCCTTTGCACTTAATTGGAGTCATATTGTGTAATTACTATTTTTTCTTATGTAAAATGCACAGTAGAAAGACTATAATTTTGGAAGGTGATTTTTTTTTAACCCTTGGAACTTGGTAACTACTGCTCCTAGTATGCAAACAGCACTGTTAATAGACCAATGGAACTGAAAAGTCAGGAGCTAGGCTCTCAAGTTTGTTATTACATCCTAGAAGAAAACCCAGGATCCAGATTGATAATGAGATTGATAAAAGAAAGGAGTACAGTATGGGTCAGAACTGGAAGAGAAATTTAATTTAAAATTTTCTTTACCTTTCCTGCAGCCATTGTGTAACCTAGAGAAAGTTAAAGCACAAACTAAGATACCTGTCTATGTAGATTCCTCTGTGAGTATCAGAATGAAGTATCTTTCTGGGAAAGGTGTTATTTTCCCTGCTGTCAGTATGCAGGCTGTTACACTGTTCAAATACTATTGAGTCAGTCTTGATACATTGGCTTTATGGGGTGAGAGTTCAAGACTCTCGGCCCTTTGGAAAAAGGAGTGTGGAGGAAACCATTATTTTCTTTTATAATACTATAGTAAAGAGCTGCTCATAGTGGTGATGGCTGTAATCCTGAAGCAGGATGAGAAAATAAATTTAAGGCCAAATCTTGAGGAATTTAGTGAGACCTGTCTCAAAATAAGCAAAAAGCAAAAGGAGACTGGGTGGCTAGATGTGTTGGTATAAGCCTTTATCCCCCCAAAGCAGGAGATGGGGCAGGCAGATCTCTGTGAATTTGAGGCTAGGCAAGTCACATAGTCAGATTCAGGTCAGTTAGGGCTAAACAGTAAGGTCTTGTGTCAAAAATGGGAAAGAGGTTTTGAAATTCAGTGACAGATACTTACCTAAGTATATCCAAAATCCTAACTTCAATGGTTAGCCCTGAAAGGGAAAACGAAAAGAAAAAGTTTAATACATTAGGAAGATGAGAATGATAACGTCTTTATGGTCCTAGTATAGCCTTAGATATAGACCATGAGGACTTATTTCTCAGATTATAACAGGGTTCCATCACCCCAACCTCAAAGACATGTTGGACCAGGCAATTTTTAAGGAAATTCTTTAGTAATAGGAAACTTCCCTATGCTTTGCAGTATATATCCCTGGTCTCTCTTAAGCATGCAGCAAAGAACCCCTTACTATCCATAACAACTAAAAATGTTTCTAAACAGAACTAAACGTCCTCAGGGGGGAAGAGCATACCCAGTTGAAACCAGTGAATTCTAGTGTTAGATAAGCTAGTCTGTTAACTCTAATCTCAGTCTTTGGGAGGCAGAGAAATGGGGATCAATGAAGGTTTGGTGAGAGCCTGGGATACAGTTAGCCCTAGAACATTCTATGCTATAAAATAGGATCCTATCTCAAAGAAATGAAGGAAAAGATAAAAACGTGACTTTCTTCCTCTTATCTAGCAGCTCCTTCCTAGAAGTAGCCAAAATCGCCAACTTGTCTAGCTATGCTGTTCTCTCATTCTATTAATATGTTCTTGAACTTATTGAGTCTGTAAATTATTTTGTCCACAAAACTAGGAACCCCCATCCAACTTCCAAAAGGGACCCCCTCATTTTCCAATAACAAGAGAAAAAAAAATAAGGATATTGTGACCAAGCCAGCTCAGTCAGTAAACAAGGTCTTAAGGGAGGGAGTGAGGACTGAAAAAGAACAACAGTCAGACAAAAATTATAACATGACTCCAGCCAGTACTGAGGCTAAAGCAGCTTTAGTGTTCTCCAGTCTTTTATATCATTCTAGGTATATCCAAAAACATGGTCACTTCTTAGATCAAAGACAAAGTAATCAAGTAGTAAACAAGGAGATCACACAAGTAATCAAGCAGACTAGTAAGCTAAAGGATCACACAAGGTAATAAGTAGTAAGCAAAGAGATCACAGGAGGTAGTAATTCAGCAAAGTAGTAAAGCCCCATGGTCACTGTACCTAATATTCTTTTCTGAGCCTACTTCCTTGTCCAAGCCCAGTGACAAATGCCAAATTCCTAGAAGTGGCACCAAAAAGCTCTCAACATCTCCCTCTTTAATTTCATAAAATAAGGATGCTCCTGTCTTGGGTGATTCTGGCAAGAATGCCTTCCTTGCCCATCTTGGAATTTACATTATGAAAAACAATGTAATGTTTTAGGTCCATAAGTCACTCTATAGAAAATTACCAGTTTTTGGCTGCCAAGCCTGTTAGATTAATAACTGTCTGGGGATCCATTTTTAATTTCGGCCATGTATTTTGGCTGCCCACATTGATATTGTAAAAGGCAAGTTTTATCACAATGGGCAGGAAAAAAGTATTCCCAGGACAAAAAGGGATAACATAAGCTATATAAGCCATCTTGAAGCTTCACCGCCATGGAAATGCTGACCTTAAAAGCCATGAATCAAGATGACCAAGATAAAAATTGAACAATTCTCTGTCCTGGTTGAATGGAAATTTTATGGGTAACTGAAGAAGTCATAATTTTAATTTCTCCCAGTATAATCTGCATCTATAACTCCGGGGCAATCATCGGGTCCTGCCATAGTGGCACTGCTTTTCCCCAGCAAACAATCCTACAGTTGCCTACAGTAACAGACCATATACTCCAGTAGGAAGAGCCTGCATCTCATTTCTGGGGTTAATACTGTATAGGCGGAGGGACTGGGTCCAGCCCTGCGCTGCTTGGGGTGACTCAGAAGAGATCCTGAAAGGGTTGTTTTGCTGAGGAATGAACTGCATTGCCTCATAACATTGTTTTGGGGCCTGGATCTGGCCCCCTTCTCTCAGTTTCCTGAGGGAGAGGATTCCTAAGTCATCTCTCTTATACCTGCATTCATTAGCCCAATGTATCCCTTCTCCTGCATCTAGAACAGTGTCTTAGTTTTCTCTCATTACAATTTTCCTTAGTTTTATTCCAAGAATTCCTTACTTGATGCCCCCCCTTATCTGTCACACCCAGAGCCACTCCAGGAGGCCCATTGATCCTGTTGCGTCTGCCTTGACCAGCAATTAAGACACAACATGGTCGGATCCGGATCCTTCTCAGCTTTATTGCAGGAACGACTCTTGGCTTTATGGAAGGGGACGGGAACCTGGACAGGACCTGGATTGGGAAGGGGACCCCCAGCAGCAGAAACGAACTGCTTAATATCTGCCCAGGGCGGGCTGGGTGACATGTTCTCTCAGGATAGGTTAAGCTGCCAATACCTCATTAGCATAAGTCCGCCCGGGAGGGGCACGAGGCCGACACATGCACAAAGGACTTGTTTACCAGTTTAGCTGAGCTGGCCACGCTGGAAGCCAGCTGCCTACATTGTCAGGTGCTAGTCATACGACTTTGCAACTGCCCCAGGTGCTATCTTAAACACTGCCTACAGATCCCCTTTCCTTTTCTTGTCTGTTGAAACAAAATTGATCTTGAGTTTTTTTTCCATAGTGTGGCAGTCATGGCCACACGCTGCACATAAGAGGGACCAATGTTGGAACATAATCTAATGTAGTCTGTATAGTTCCAGTCTTTCTATAAGGTTTTATGGCAACCTGATTAGACTAGATTTTGCATTCTCATAAGCCAATTGTTTTGCTAAAAGCATTCCAGCATTAGCATCTTCAAACAATCTCGGCTTTCATCAATTTCTACAAACTCTAGAAAAGGCTCATTAGGAATCTGCTTTGTTTTTGAGATTATCTTGAGACAAATCCTCTTTAGTAGGCAGAGTGTTCCAGGCCCTGCAAGCAGCAGCCACCAATTTGAGCATAAGTATCAGGATTAAATTGTAACAGATTCTGTATAGTTTTGATATTGACCATCTCCTGCTAGCATCTCAAAAATAATCGGATTGTTAGCGCTACCATTTAACTCCGCTGTCTGCTGGCATTTTTCAAAAAATTCTGTTTTCCATAACAAATAATCTCCAAAACATTTCACGAGCAAACTGTTTTGCTGGGTTAACTCATACCATATGTCTTCTTAGAATTACTCAACCCTGAGTTACCAGTTTTAAAGCTAACTTTTTGTCACTAACGTTACAAATTTTTAATCATACCAATACTTATAAACCAATAATATATAACCAAGACATGCAGAACATATTTATACATTTAAGTCGAGTCAGAAAACAAACATGGAGTGGCCATACACATCTTATATATTTAGACAAAATTTTTACTTTTTTTAGCTGTAATTTCAAAGGAGGAGGACGTTGCCACCTGCTGAACCCAATAATCACAACCACAGAGATTTTCTAGGAGAAATAACCATCAGCTTCCTTTACCATAGGAATCAAGAAGCTGCTGGCCCCTGTAAGAGCAGTTTGTGCAATTAGCCCTGGCAGAGCTTCTTCAGGTTTTTGTAGACCAGCTACAGGTGCAGGGCTCCAAAGTTTATCAGTTTTGTTGTGTCAAGTGAGACTGCTTTTTTATTTTTTTTTTGAAATGAGTTAAACTAAATCAAGGGGTTAACAGCCAGCAGATAAAGTTTTAAACCATTTTTTTTCTTTTGACTATGAAACAGACCAACAATCAAGCAACAAAATGAAAATCAGACATAAACTGACAGACACGGACAGATTGGCCCCCCAAAGACCAATAGACAGGGAAGAGAACTAGATGTGCCAAAGGGCCTGATATCATACCTAAGGGACCCAGAACCAGAACTAAGCCTTCATTCAGTGGAAGCCAGAGAGGAGGCAGGATGTCTCCCGACCTCCTCCTGTCCCTAGGAGAGCTCTGGAGCACCTTATGTTCATATTCCTTCTCTTTCAACAATCCTTCCCAGTCAGAGGGGACAACTGCTTTTCTGAAACCCAATCTCTCTCATGTAAACTACGTCTAATCAGGACCCAAAGACTAAAAAGCATCTATGAGAATTATCTTTGCTCCTCTATACTCTATCATAACTTTAACACATACACAAAATACATTTTACCATTACCTTGGCCCTTTTTACAAGGTTTATTCCAAATCTATTTTCCTTTATTTTCATTTACATTCTGCCATTATCTTGTCTCCTTTTACAAGGCTCATTTATTCACTGCTGGCCCCAATATTTTTTTATTTTTCTTTACCTTTCACTTTCTTCTTTGAGCACTCATTCTCAGTGGTGTCCTTCACTGTATCCTCCTTACTTGAGCCCCATGTTGAGGCAACATCTGACCCAAGCCAGCTCAGTTAGCAAACAAGGTCTCAAGGGAGAGAGTAAGGACTGAAAAAAGAAGAACAACAGACAAAGCTCCAGCCAGTGCTGAGGCTAAGGCAGCTTTAGTGCTCGCCAGTTGCTTTTATATCATTCTAGGTATATCCAAAACCATGGTCACTTCTTAGATCAAAGACAAAGTAATCAAGTGAAGTAGTAAACAAGGAGATCACACAAGAAAGTAATCAAGCAGAGTAGTAAGCTAAAGGATCACCAAGGTAATAAGTAGTAAGCAAAGAGATCACAGGAGGTAGTAATTGAGCAAAGTAGTAAACAAAGCCCCATGGTCACTGTTTCTAATCTTATCTGAGTCTACTTCCTTGTCCAAGCCAGTGACAAATGCCAAACTCCTAGAAGTGGCACCAACATCTCTCAACAATACTGTTTAGACTTTCTGAACCACTTGAATGCAAGACTGTAATAGGTGTGCACTGGACTCCACCAAACACCTGTTGTGATTTCCACATTTTTTGTGTGTCCCAAGACAAGAATCTAGGCCAGAAATATATAGATGGCTATAGAAGTAGAAAGAGTTTATCAAGAAATTCAAAGGTACTTCCAGGACTAGGGGGTACATTAGTGAGCTGGGAAGGCAGACACTCAAATGCCTCATGCCCCATGAGCTTTGATCCTTGAAATATCATGACATAGCTCTGCCCTCTCCCGGAGATCTTTCAGGCTTTTCTCACACATGCTCTGCTCTGTCACAAATAATTCATGGCGAGAGGTGTTTCCAGTGATCCTGCCAATCTTCTTCTTTTAAATATTAATCTTGATGTCACTTTTTCCACACCCATGCTCTCCTGCCTCAAGTCTGCTAATGGAGATTTAGGAACAGGTCTTAACAAAACTAAAACAGACACTTACAAACTACTTTTATTAAAAAGCATTGACTTGCTTGACCCACATGACAACTAGAAGCAGTATTAAAGACTGGCATCTCCGCCTTCATTTTGTGTCTGTCTGTCTCTTTGGCTTTAGAAAAAAGCAAAGGTAAGTCATTGCTTTAAACTTACTGCCAACTTGGGATCCAGAAAGTAATGAAATATAAGAGGGTAGATTCCCTGGGTAAGCAGTTACTTTGATAATGAGGCTACACTTGGAGCAAAAACAATCATCTTTCAGAAATAAGATTGATCTTATAGAAATTAGAGTGACAAGGTCTTTCAGATCATCATCAAACCCAGGACAGAGACAGTGATCAACTAAACCACACCTTTACCAGTACTATTCAGACATGCAATCTTGCCTTCGTTTATGCCAAACTTTCTGTCAGTGCTCCAAAGGCCAACATGCAATCAGTAGTCCTCTCTATTTGTTCATCTTCCAAATGTAGCAACATTGAACAAATCTCCTCTGCCTGCTTTCACCATTGCTCAAGTCTTCAGTTATCATTCTGGGATGAGTAGCCGGGTCTAGTCTGCTGGGATTGCTGGACCCTAGGCTTTTATCTTAAGATCTCTGATAATGTAACTGGCTTAATACAGAAAGATATCATTATATAATGATCTATTTTGAATAAAAACTTGTGATTCTTGACCACATTCCACTTCTTAGTCCTCTTAGGAGAAGAGTCTCATAAATGGTTGGTCTCAAATGTTTCTGATTGAAATCCAAGGAGGGCTAGAAACTCATAAGGTGGGAAGCCCAGGTTTACTTATAAGCCATAGAAGCAGATTTTGCAACAATTTTAGTTAAGAACTGACAACTAAAGTGCACAGAGTTAGTAAGAGCCATATTCTGTCACTGAAAAGAGCACTGGAATTTGACAGAATAGAAATCAAGTCTGGTCCCAATCATAAAGTCAAATCTCACTGAAAGATTCATTCTCTTAAAATATATTTAATTTGACCAATAGTTCAGCAACATGATGAATTTATAGAAAGCTGTTTTGGATGAAAAGTTTGGTTTTATGAAAAGCCAATGCTGGCAGTAGGCAACAGGCATGATCTGTATAGGCCACAGGCTAATTATACTTGGCTTTCAGCACCTGTCTCTACTTGTATAGTGGCCATGCCTGTGATTAGCTCTGATGTGGAAGAACTTAGAGACTTCAACTGCCATTCGTGCAAGAAGAAAACGAGTTGCACAAATTAAAACTTAACTTTTCTTTGGGGTCAAAATGGAAAGAAATAATCATGTTTAGCAAGAGTACTGTGTGGGAAGTGCCAGGCTGATGGTATCTTTCATGGATCCACTAAAGTACAGAACCATCTTTCATCCTTAAAATGGAGTCAAATGTTGTTTGCAAAATGGAGTCTTTAAGACAAAAGACAACTTAAAAACTTCTGTTTTACAAACATGGACAACTTAGGGAGGGGACAGCCTAATTACCATACTGGTGGGCATTTTGGAAACAGCCTCTGTATCCAATGTATGTATTAAGGGACAAACAGGCAGAAAACTTCAACTGTCACAGGGACTTCAGTTTGGTTTGCTTCCTGCATTGACATGCCTCATCGACGTGCTGTTTGTTCATCCATCTGACCTACTCTGTTCACTCTGTTGCTATTTGCTCACCTGAACCAATCTTTCATTCAACTCTACAATATCCACAGGCTTGTACAACGGCTTCAACCACTGCACTAAATTTTGATGCTCTGGTCATACCTGTGATCTGACAATGCTCCCTCTAAGAGTCAAAGACTATCTAACAAAAACACACCTCTTCTGAGATGCTGGTCAGGATTGTCCAAGACTCTCCCCAGACATTATAGAATATTGCTATTGTCCTTGGTTGCCCCAAGAGATCGAAGGTAAATCCCTACCGATGCACAGCATGTACTTCAGACACAGGGCTCAGAGACTCCTGAGGTGGCAATGATTTGAAAACCTCTCCCAGGAGGACTACCTTTCATGGCACCAGAAGGTGCTGTGCAAGCTTCCAAAGGAGGGAAGCAACCAACAGTGTGATGCCTATGAACTACAACGACGACCAGAATGCAACAGTAACCCTAAGGGAGCAGCAGTGGCACACACCTTGGTGGTAATCGACAGCTCTCTGATTGGACTGAAGACCCAGTCAACCAGAGAGAAATTCTGTCTGGTTTTGTAAACCTAGCCAATTACTCAGTGTTAGTAAAGTCATGGATTTTGGAGAACTCATAAGCACCAGTTTACTTGACCAGCATAATCCCTAACTGCATTTTAAGTATTTGTCCTTATACCCACAGATAAGTGTAGGCCTCACCTCTCATTAAGAAAACTTCCTTCTGCAACAGATGGAAACTACTATGGAAAACTACAAGTCAATCAAAATGCAGAGTTGTGGAGCCCAGTCCCAAAGAATACATCTACAAAACTCCTGTAACTAAGGCTCAAGGGACATTGCAGAAGAGGCGGTGGAAAGATGGTAAGAGCCACAGGATCAGACAGTTTGCTGATTGTATTTCCTAGTAATGTCAGAAGCTACCCCCATAATGTCTCAAGAACATGACCGTCTAACATGATCTGAACAAAGAGAAGAACAAGAGACAGGCTAATGTGGATCTGTTGGGGGAGGACAGCCCAGGAGGCCTCAAAACTAAACAAAGAACTACAGGCAATAAGAAATACTGGGAGAGGGAGAAATGTTCTTCCCAAGAGAAGAGCACCACTAATACCTAATACAAATTGGATGGTTATCTAATACCAAATGGTTAGCTCTGAAAACATACAAGCAAGTAACATTATACAGACTGATCAGGTTGGATGTTTGTATGTAGAAACACACATGCAAACACATACATTTATATCCACATGTATAATGAATAAAGAGGCCATGAATTTGAAAAAGAGTAAGGAGGAGGTATATGGGAGGGTTTAGAGGGAGGAATGATACAATTATAATGGCAAATAAAAAGAAATAATGAAAAATAAGTGAAGAGATACACAGTATCACATCATCATGTCCTGTTTCCAACATGAAGCTATTATGGACATGTGTAGCCTCAATAGCACTGAGAATAATTCCCTGGGATGTATTTGGCTTGTGCTGAATTATTTTCACGATAATTTCCCTCAATTATGAGAGGAATGAATTTTCTAAATCTTGGCACACTAAAACTTGCACCAATGTACCTTTATTATTTGAATGAGAGTTTAATGGGCCATAAGAAACTAAGTTCAAAATCCTGTCCTCCCATACATTTACATTTAATCTCTTTGCTAATTCCCAACTACAGCATTCCGTTGTATCATTGTCATTGGAAAGGCCACTTAGTGCTGGAGAGTTTTCCTTTGTCAACTGTTGAATTTTAGTCAATGAAGAAAAATGGGTTTCCTTTTAAACTTTTGATTAATCAAAAGTTTGTTATTAGAATGTAAAACCATATTTTAGGAAATGATATGTGTCAACTTTAAGATAAACATTAACTTGAGAGAACACAGGTACTAGATGAGAGATGAACTCACTGTGTATGATATTATGCCTCTTAATAAAAACAAAAGGAACTATGATGAAAATAGAAAATATTATAGAAATCCTTGAGTTTTCCTTTTTAATTTTAACCTGTTCTTTTCTCAAGGTGAGATGTATTAAATTGGTATACATTTATTCACAATTCTTTTGGTTTTATATTACCATTTCATATGAAATATGTATTATGAAATTTATAGATGCTATCTGTGCTTTTAAGATTTACAGAGTCATCCACACAAAGCATCCTGTAACTTGATATGGTCACTCAATATTAGAACTGAGGTCCATATGTACTGCTCTGTATTCAGTTAGTATACTCACTTGTCTTAGGAGAGCTTCTCTCTTTACAAGGAGCTATCTGGAGGAGCCTTTAGTACAATAGATCAGTAATTTCAACACGTAGTGAGTGACCTTCACTTCTAGTAACAACTGGCAATATTTGGAGCCATTTGGAGTTATCAGGTGTAGAATCCAGAGAGTAGAAGCCAGAGACATTGCTACATATCTTGCAGGACACAGAATCATGCAAGAGCAAAATGTCATCTGGTCCAAAAGTTTATAGTGCTAATGCTGAGAAACCATGACATACCTGGAAGCCACATACTCCACATTCTTAAAATTATCCTGGTATAGAAGTGACCCAAACACAGACACTTCAGCATAAAAGCAGGCTGTCTGCTACTACATTCTAACTGTACCTTTATTGGATGAGAGACTATCCTTTTGCATGGGAATGGAGTTTAGGCTGTTCCACGGCAATCACTACAGCCTACTTTATGGAGCTGTGTATATATATGAGTGTTTTGTGGTGTGTGCTTATTTATATGTGGATATTATAGTGGATGATGGGCCTGGATGCTTACTTTCTCTATTGCCCATGCTAACCAAAAAACAAAAAACAAACAAAAAAACCCAACCAACCAAACAAACACCCAAAAGAGTCAAACTAAACGTGATATAATAAGATAACCATGTTTTAAGTCCCTATATATTTAAAGGTTACCTTTTAACTAAAAAAAAAAACCATGACTTTCCTTATGAAAAAATAAATATGCTACAGATTATATTCATCTCATTAATGAATAAAGTGCTAAAGTATTTACTGTCAAAGGAAGAATCCATAGAACACAGTTATAGGTGGAAACAGCACAACAAGTGTGCAAACTGAGTCAAATCTGGCTTTTCACAGTAGGTGAGAAAAGGCAATTTGAGCTCCAGTTATCTCCCAGATAGGAAACAATCTGACGTCTATAAGCAACTGTGGTTTGGATCACTACTAGCCATCATTGATTTTACAAGTTGCCAAATAGCTCCCAGAGTACAACTGGTTTGTTCTCTTCTATCTGATAACTTGCAGGAATCGAACTGAGGATTTAAGGCTTGGCAGCAAGTGTATTTACACGCTGAGCCACCTGTGGAGCCCAAATGTGTTTTGTTGTTGTTGTTGTTGATTTTTATGGCTCTCTGTGGGATCCAAGATCCATTCAGGATCATCCATTGCAGTGTTAGTCATTTTTAATATGGAATGCTTTGTTTCCGACCATTCTTATATGAATGCTGACATTTGGACAGGAGGTTTTGTTTTTTTTTAAGTACTGTCAGTAGAATCCAGAGCCTCCTGTTTTCTAGGTAAAGCACTCTATCATTGATTTACATCTCCAGGCCTGGCACTGACAATTTTGAAAAACCCTTAGCTTTTTTTTTTTTTTTTTTTTAACCTATCCCTCTGCTCTTGGTTGCTTGATATAATGGTTAGAATTGGTGGCAAGAGAACTTCGTAAGTGCTGGTTTTGACTTTGCTGGTACATCCCGTCAGAAAGCACAGCACATAATGCCGCTGTTGACTCGCAGGTGCTTTTACTATGACATGTCAAGCATCAGCCTCTTCAGCTTCACCTCCACTGTGCTGTTGTTTCTAAATTTCCTGTCTCAGATGACACTATCATCAGCCACCCAGACCCTCCACCTCAGGCATCTGTAACTTCTTCTCCTTGCACTCTGCCAAGATGTCCTACTGAAGATCATCTCAGAAGTAGCTCTTAAATCAGCATTTCCTCTCTATTTCAGTAATTCAACAGCCTTCAAAAAAACACGTACTAGGGTATCGTCTCTCTTCTAGGCCATTTTCTATGCTCTGCCTAGATTTCACATACACACACACACACACAAATCTGATGGAATCATTCATTACTCTACTCAATATTTATTATGTATCTATTCATCTTGATTTCTATATAGATGATAAGCATCCAGAATCTATACAATACCATGAAAAATCTCTGTAATATGACCCTGATCCACTTCCTTATCCTCTAGTGCTCCCTGCTTATCCTCTAAATTCATGCCAGCATGAATTAGCAGTCCCTCAAATATTTCAATGTCATGTCAACTATACACATTCATTCTTCTCACTTCCTCAACTTGGATTTCCCTCCTGACTTACCCCAGTCACATTCATATTCATCCTTTTCAGACTTGTATGGGTTGCAATCAAGAGTTTTCTAATCCCTTCTTCACCACAGTGATTTGCCCTGTGCTCACGCCTGTACACTCCCCAGTTCTCATGACATTCCTCCTCAACGTTGTGCCTCTCACTAGCTTGTGGTGTAAGGAGAATGGCTTGCTGAAATAAATTACAAGACTAAATAGGAGAATAGTGTACA